>JBCEWC010004284.1:0-27704 GCA_038996855.1 Solanum aculeatissimum | reverse complement strand
CATTGTATCAATGCTGATGTTTATGTATCGACGTTTCTTAAAAAATAAGGGATTTTTAGTAATTTCAGAAAAAGTTAATATATATTGAAATTATGCATGTAAAGTATGAGATTTGTATAATTTATACTTTTAAAAATGCAAACACATTCATTAGTTAGGCCCAATAATGAAATGTTAGGCCCATTATAGGTTTTGAGAGAGAACGGCCCATTGTTCCCTTGAATTTCTGAGCCCAAACTAGTCATGAATTATCACAACGTAACGAGTTATTGAAAATAATATGTAGCATATTAAATTGGCTCGACAACGAGATAGGGAAAGTGTATATAGAGTAACATATACTAGATTGTCAAGATCGATGTAACACTATTACAAATTGATGATATTGGAAGAAAATAATATGAAATGTTTTGTCAGGAGTGTGTTTCACAATATTTCACTTGTATATTACAATTATATAACTTAATATGAAATCTTAATATACATCATTATGACTTATGGTGGAGTGAATTAGAATTGTTTACTCTCAATAATATAAATTTGATTTGATTACTCAATATAAATACAACTACGATAGTGCTTGAGAGCTTCTGCCGGTAGAAGCATTGTTTGTGATATTGTTCTTTGTAAGGTGGGGTAGCATCCATCCATCGGCCTAGGCAACAACTATATTTCTGTTCAGTAATCAAATCTAATCTAATCTGTATTATTAACTATTTTTTTGGTTGTTATTTGATTCACTATTTCAGACTTTTTTCTTGTGATAATCCCATAAGTATATCACATGACTTCATGGAACTATCAAATTATTGGGAATTCGATCGACACACATCCAACACTCAACACTATATTTTTCACAAATCCAGCATGCGGCCATCGAGATCTCAGCATATCGGTGGTTTACTCCAGATATGTAAAGGGTTGAGCTTATCGCCAAATAAGTAAATAAGGTTTAGAACGAGAGTGTATATCTACACTGTGTTAATAGAAAATTTTTTGATTGGTGATTTTAGAAATGAATGCCCACTATTTATACTACTTATTTAGAGATTAATATATAAACAATAATTATTAAATAAGTCCCTACATATTTACAAATAAATCCTTTCTCTATAATGTTCTACAATCCTAGAATATTTTAAAGTTTTTCTATATAAATCCAGAATATTCTAGGAGTTATCATATATAGCATGTTAAATTGGAATGATGAATAGATAGAGAAAGTGTATACAATAGCATATACAAAATTATATTGGGATCATCAAAAAGTAACACTTTTACAAATTAATATTGTATGCTTTGAATTGACTAAACTTTATAATATTTAAATGCTTCATTAATATTTATAAGAATTTACGATTTTAAGTAATTAGCAGCTTTCATGTATTCTGGGAGGAAATTACATGAATTGTCCTGTGACAAGAATTTTACGGTATTAAATATTAAAATTAAGACTAATTAGGTTTTTAAGTCTTGACTTCCAAATTATAGTTCAAGACTTCAAACTATAAATGTGCTTGATATTATCGTTCACATTTCTTTGAAAAAAATAATTCTTTTTCATAATAAAACTAACTCCACTCTAGAATTTGGTAAATTCAATTTATCATTTAGGGACATTTTGATCACTTATTTTTTAGTAATGATTTTTGTTCCCCCAAAAGTCATATATATATCACAATTATATGACTTACTATGAAATTTGAAGAAATTATGACATACACATTTTTTAGTGTATCTTACACAACACAAATCTAAATCAAAATTCGGACTTTAGGAAGAAAGATGACTCTCAACATTGAAGGCGGATGAATTAACTTGGACTTACATGGTCTTGAACAATCATTCTTCCTTAAGCTATAACCTTTTGGGTTGAATTAAACCCGGTTCGGATGAAAGAGGACTCCACGGTAAAGGTGTACGAATCGACTTGCATTCTTACATCGTCCACTCCTTAAACTCGTTAGTTAGGGTCAAGATCCACACCATTCGTGAAATCAAATTTTTTTTTCATTAAAGAAATTTACACTCGAATAAACAAATAAATTCAACGTTTATTACATATATAATCATAAAAAATATATTTTAATCATGTATATAGCTATAATTTGCTACGATGGAAGTTAGTATGAATCCTTTGTGCCTCTAGCTCCGTCATGCCACAACCCCCCCCCCCCCCCCCTTCATGACTTGGATTCTATCCTACTAGGCAAATCTTGGACAAGTTTACTACGTGGCAACAAGTTAAGGATTACACGTGGCATCAATAATGTTGGCAAATAGGTAAACTACTAAATGACATGTGGCACCATCTACACATATCCAAATTTCTACTTATTATTGGTGTGGTAGATTGCATTTATTTGATAGAACAATAATTCTTTCCCTTTTGTGTTGGTCATGGTCTTGCATAAGAAAATGAAAAAAAAAAATTACATAATTATTTTGAACTTAATTTTGTAAATTGATAGATATTTTGTGATAGACATCTTTAATAATGTTGGCAATTAATATATAATGTAGGGAGTATGTCTTTAACTTTTTATCGCCTAATATCAAGAAATTATATTTTTGATAAAACACTCTTTATGAAAAATGACGTCTATCACTAGAAGTGAACATAAAAGTTAAAATCTTTAATCAAGAACGGAAGAATACATACCATTCCATCACAGTATACCTTCAATGGATATATAATCTCAAATAAATTCAAGAAAATTAAATTAAAATCGATTTAACCAACAAAAGAACGATTTAATCATAGTCTAAATACCACAAGATATTTATATTTTGCATCTTTCACTTTTGATCTCTTTAATGGAGGGACATTTATTAATATTCACATGAATAACTTTATAATCAATACATAATCAGCGAATATGAATTATACATTGATTATACACTTGTTATATACTGAATATACATCAACAACATTTACAAATTGTTACAATAGAGACCAACTAAAAATATCTATCTTTTTTTTTTTTTTACATTTTACGTGTATACACACACATATATGTATAAGTTAAATTCAAATACCCATGACTTATTTTTTGTTTAATTTCTTTTTAAACTTCATGCTTAGTCATAGTGACTCACATTAATCGGGAAAGAGGACGAGTACTCTTCATTTTATTTTGTGGTGTGCGAGGTATGATTACCTAAGTTATTTATATCAATTGAAAGAATATTAATTTTAATTTTTTTTCTTATTCAGTATCTGATACTTATATATTAAAATTTAATTAAAATGTAAATTCATATTAAAAAAATCTCATATCTCAAAAGGTAAAACCCTTTCTAAAAATGACTCCACCTCCAACAAGGTGTGAATATGTAACATTTGTTCACCTTAAGGAATTTGACTTTTCCAAAAGAAATTAAATTTGCCAACTAGAAATGAAGTACAAGTAAGTTTCAACGACCTTCAAAAATTAATTGGTCAAACAAATATTAATAATTATAACTTCTATATCAGTAGCGGAATCAGTATTTTCATCAAGTGTGTTCATATTTGTAGAACATATGTGAGTCATTTTTGCATCAAGGGTATTCAACACTTTAATATATATCAAAATATCTATATCTAACCTATATATTCGAAAAAGTTTTCCGACGAACAATGTTTATCTAACCACTCTTGGATGAATGTAGCTCCGCCCCTGTACTATATATAGTACCATTTCTCTTCTCATTTTTTCCACATCAAAACAAACAAACAAACAAAACATTACTACTCAAAAATGTCAAATCCTAATTCACTTTCCATAGTACTAGTTATTATTATTTATTTTCTCCTCTTCTTTTCTCCTACTACTACTCTTGCCACTAGGGTTTATGAAGCTTCAACAACATTTAAACCTAAAATCCATGGAAGAAAAGAAGGTGATTTTCATGGTGATCAAGGTGTGGAGGATTGCTTACCAAAGGGTATTCGAAGATCGTCTGCTCCTAGTCGATACATAAATGATCATACTTTAGGTACAACAACTTGTTCATCAATCAAGAAGATGAATAAACCATGATGTATTGATCAAATTACTTCAATTGTAGATGAAATATACAATGGAAATATGTAATATATGTGTATTTCTTTCATTTTTGTCAAAGGAAATGTGTGTGTGTGTTATATGATACTTCTATTGCAAAATGGAAAAAAATTTAAGTATAGTAGCTTGTTATATATATCCTTAAATGCCATTAATTTTATCACTATTTAAAGAGCAAGAAGCATGCAAAAAGAGATAAAGAAAATAAGAGAAAGGAAACTTAGAAGAAAAAAAAAAGGAAGGAAAAGTCGGTAGGCGTAAAGTTTTAGTACATCTTATCCTCCTCAAACTTCATTTGTAGGACTACGTCAGGTAAACGTTGTTGTTGTTATAGTTCAATGTCTTTGGATGATCTAATTTATAAAATAACCGACAAATGTATATATATTATAAATATAATATACATACTATATACATAATATATATAATCAATATATAGATCTTATATATTTCAATCATATTAATAAATAATTTAAATGTTTGCATATAATTTTGCTTTTTAAGACTGATTTCTCTGTTTCTTGCTCCAGAATCAAGAACATTTTTGGGATTTCTTTTAAGGAATATTTAATTGGAGAATGAAGTCATAATCTAATTCCAATTTTGTTGAATGATGACCTCTAGATATGCTAATTCACTAGTTAATAAAGTATAATCACAATATGGTTTATATATGAAAGGCAATTAAGATATATGGACTCATACACCTTCGAGAGACAATAACTGATACTGGAGAAAGATAAATTCTATCAAAACGACAATGATAGAATGGTATAACAATGACACGTATTGTTTGACCGACAATGGAGCTTATTTTGTGAGTAAGAGCTATAACAATCTTTTGGGAAGACTACACAGAGTACATGAAGCTAGGCTAATATGGAATTTGGTCATGCTGCTTAAACATAAATTTATTGTCTGGATCAAGAAAAACTGCTGACTAAGGAGAGGATGTTTAGACTTCATATATCAACATATGATAACATTTGCTGCTTAAGTGAGGATAATAATAAAATTGAATCCCAACAATATCTATTTGCTGAATGTAATTAGACAACCAAACTGAAGGAAGAATTGGAGATCTGGACATGCATTAGAACACGACACAATGAGGCGACACAATGTCTAAGATGGATTAAAGGAAGACATTGGAAACAATTCAAAAAAGAGTTGGCAACTGATATATGGGGAGCCAGGATATTCATACATGGAAAGCAAGGAATTGGAAACAGTTCAAAGGGATACTTGTGGATACAAAGATTGTGTTTGCACTGATCAAGAAGGAAATTTCAAAGAGAATAGATCACTTGAAATTAAACAATTTAGAAAATCTAGTAAATGTAGATATTTGATAATTAGTGATATGGTTGATTGAGGCTATACAGATTGGAACAAATGAAATGTCTTAATCTCTAAAGTGCTGTAACTATTTGACTGTTATAATAATTCTTCACAGTTTACCAAAAAGTATAATCGCACTCCCCTCCCTCCAAAAAAAAAAATTCCTTGCTTACTTCAAGTCTAAGAGTGAAATTTCATAATTTTTTTTACATATATGCTTGTGTATATACAACTAGAGACTTATCTAAAATTATAGATATGATGGGTGCAATATTAACCATAATTGAATTTAAGATATAAATATGATCGATTTTATATTTACTTTCTTACCACTAAAAATTGTAATTATTTTTTTAAAATTAAATTTGATTAAAAAAAAACGTGTTAAGAAAGAGACGTAACGTGGCATCTAAGAAATTCTAAAAATTGTTTGCTACACCAAAGTGCTCTTTCTCTCTCCTCCATTTTTCCTCTTCCTCGAAGCTTTAGAAAATATACCCAAAATATTTATAGTCAAAATAAACCCATTTGATACAATTTTTCAATTTTTTTTTTTGGTTGTTAGGTTATGGGTTGCGCATCTTCAGCTGCAGGTAATTTTTAATTATTTTTTTTTAGGTTTAAAAAGGTTTTATTGTATCTGGGTTTGTTAAATCTTTGCTTGATTTTGGATATAAATTGAGTAAAAAATTGAATTAATTGGGTTTATTTGATTAGTTACCTTAATTTTTCTTTACATGAGTACCATCTAATTGATTGTTATTGACTGTTGAGATTATATTGATGTTCGGATCAGCTTACATGTATCTCGATTAATTACAATGGGTACTGGGTAACTCTGGACATATGAATAAGAAATTAACTAGTATTTGAACCTGAGACCTCGTAGTTCTTGACCCACGTTATTAGCCACTAGGTCATACCCTTTAAGTATGACTATGATTTTGTTTTTATTTTTATGACTGTAGTATTCGGGCTAGCTTTAACCTTGAATTAATCCCATGGGATACCTCAACCTCCCACTAGTTATAGATACCAGGTAATTCTGTCCACTAAGACTAAAAAATCACCTAGTGGTTTTTTTGTTTTTGTTGGGTTTTGAACTTGAAACGTCATGGTTCTGAACCTACCTCGTTGACCACTAGGCCACACCGTTGGTAGTAACCATGCTTTATTGTTATTGTTATCGTTTTGTATCTATACTGAGTTGTGGTTAGGATGATGATGATATGAAATGAACCTTAAATGAAGAAATGAGGATTTACATCGCCGACTCCAATTTCTTTGGGACAGATGTGTATTTGTTGTTGTTTATTGAGTTGTGGTTGGGAGTAGGATGGGGAAGGTTATACTAGCTAATGTTGTCCTTTAATACTTCCTTTTGGCTATGCAGATAGGAATTCGGGACGGGCCTCTGGACTTAATCCTGATAATGGTGGAGCAATTGACCCTAAAAATCTTAAAGTGAAGGTAAAGTTTGAGACTTTGAGCTGAGCCCTTTTATGCTATGGCAAATTATCAGTCCATTTGGTCCAATTTACGTCACTCTTTCTATTTTTGACAACTTCATATGTTTGACACCATTCTAGTAATGTTACTGTGTACAAATTTCACAAGTTCTCAAATTCATTCAACTAATCAGGTATTGATTTTGATGCGATGGGTTTCAGCGAACTGTCTATTTAACTATAACTTTAGTTAGTTGTTTCGCCAGCTGCCTATACTGTTAGTCAATTAAGTATCTTAAAGTCCATGCTCAACAGATGGTGTCACCTAAATTGGGACAGAGGGAGTTGTTTCTACAATCCTAACACCTAGGATATTATGATGATAGTAGACTGTTAGTGTCCATATTATGCTATAGAACTTTTGATAAAGTAAGTAGTTTAATTGATGTGAAGATATTACCATATAACCAAAAAGATCTTTCTCCAATTATTAATCTCTGTATTAGTTATTACATCTTCCACTCCTCATCGTCGCATAAAAAATATCAGAGCTTTGTAGCTTCATACTTCTCCGACCTAAGCAGACACTTTTTTAGCCTCGCCTTGCTTCATACTGAAGAAGTGCCATTCCCTTGCTTCACTTCACCGCTTTAAGCAATAAAGCACTCACTTTTCACAACACTGTCCACACTCTATTAATCTTGGTTTATGATCAGTAACGGCAATCAATTAAATTGTTCTATGGCCTCGTCCTACTCTGTAGATATTGAGTATCTACCAATTCGAGAAGCTTGTATGCTATTGTCTCCTCTTTACTATGCCAATCTGGCTTCCTGCCATGGTAGGTCAATAAGAGACATTTCCTGATGAGATGATCAGATTGAGTCTTACAGACAAACTTTAGAAAGTGTAGTGACTTGGAGACATTGACCTGCATGACTGTTATGGAAATTTAGTGGGAACGTCTCAATGAGCGTTTGTAGGATCATGACTTTGTTTACTAAATTAGAGTCTGTCAAGTAAGAATGTGAGTTTTATCTACTGCTAGGCTTTAGCTAACTTATCTTCTTACTGGAATAAACTTCCAGTACTGTATGTCGTGCTTATGACGATTGGTGCTTTTGGATCTTTCAGATTATGACTATTTATGTTCAATCGGTCTCCTGGTTGGAGTACATATGTTATCCTGAATTGCAGAGATTCTTAAATGCACTTTTCTGTACAGGCATGGCCTGCAGCTTTTTATGGTCAATTTTCATGCATTCAAAAGTGTGCTAATAAGTCCCTTGCCCCTATTTGTGATTCTGATATTGCCTTTTCCCCCAACATCATTTGCAGCTGGTACTCTTGGGTGATTCTGGTGTTGGTAAAAGCTGTATTGTTCTGCGCTTTGTACGTGGTCAATTTGATCCAACATCTAAGGTATGAGTATGTTATTGTAAAATGAATGTGTTCTTATATCATGCAACATTGATCTATTGTATTCAGTTCCCACCTCCCGCCTTTTCCTTTCCCTTCTGGTTTGCGCTTCAGTGGACTGTGTCAGGTGTATGTTGTGTATCTCAGTTTGTTTCAAAAATAATTTATAATTGTTGCTTTGATTATTTTAGGTGACTGTAGGAGCTTCTTTTCTATCGCAAACAATAGCCTTGCAGGACTCAACTACAGTTAAATTTGAAATATGGGACACAGCTGGTCAAGAGAGGTATTGCGAGCCAAGTTTCATGTTGAATTTATCTCTTTCTGTTCTTGCTCTAAAGTAATTTTTCAATAACCAAGAAATCCCCTGTGAGTTAGATGACCCAACCCTTGACTTGGAATAAAAAATGGAAGTCCCTAATTATGGACAAAAGATAATTGTAAAGAAGACCTTCAAGTTCTGCTGTCTGCCTTGCTTTCAGGTATGCAGCACTTGCACCATTATACTACCGAGGTGCTGCAGTTGCAGTGGTTGTGTATGATATTACTAGTCCCGAGTCTTTTGCCAAAGCGCAATACTGGGTCAAGGTATTTCTCTTAAGAATGGAAGAGAGTCTTCTGTCCCCTTTGTTTGATATTCATGTTTGCATGAGATGATAGCAACTATGTAGCAGTCTACCATTTGAACTGATTATCATTTCTTCTTGCAATAATCTTCTTTTCTTTTTTCTTTTGTGGAAATAATTTGCTACCCGGTGTTTGTTAGCGGCAATTCCATTTTAATTCTCTATTCACTTTTTTTTCCTTTCCCTTCTTCTCGAGGGTGTAGGGTGGACAAGGGATTTTTGTTCTACTGTGCTGAATTATGAATGTGTTAATGAACCATTGCTGCGTTCCTTCTCAATACTTGTTCATAGCAGGGGATTGCTTTATTTATTACTCTTCAGAGATTGCTCCTTTTCTTGTGACTTGATATGCCAGGGATTTACTTTTTCAAGTGGAGCCGAATGTTGTTATCCCTTAAAGAATTCAATCCCCTGATATGGTCTTTTAGGCACTCCATCATCATTTACTAAATGCAAAGAGTAACCTTTTTCACATGGACAAGGGGCGAGGGTGGCCGAAAGGAGGTGAGGATCTAGAAGTCATAATTATCATCACTAAAATCATAACATTTTGGGACATGGATAGGCAATGTTAACAGATGTTAAGACATGAGGAATACATGTTGAGTAATTGTCTCAACAAAAATGCCGCCATAAGTAAGGCGAAAAATCATTGAACCAAAACAAGTCATTGTAAATATCTTTTGAAATATATAATATTTTATTCATAAGCATAATGTTCTAGTACTCATACTTGATCAAAAAAGTTTCCAAGTACTTGTGTGGATACCAACAACACACTCATTGTGATCCCACAAGGGGAATTTGGGGAGGGTGGGGTGTACACAAGCTTCACCCCTACCTTGGTGGTGTGCAAAAGTTGTTTTCTGTAGACCCTTGGCTCAAGAAAAGTGTTTTTCAAAAATGTCTGAAAAATACAAGGGTAAAAAAGCTATGATGAAATTATTGGAGAAGTGATAAGTATTGACAGCCAAAATAATAAGGATACTAAATTACTTGTGTGTATACAAAAACAAAAATTGCAAGAGAGAATCCAGCCAACTTATGTTTCTCGTCCATAATTGTAGTTGAAGCACCTGGGTAAATTGACCAAATCCTTTATGTATCTCACAGGTGCAGCGGAGATTTTAGATGGATCCATGAGCATTTGACTGCCAGATAACTGTTGAAGTCTTCCGTTAACCTAACTTTATTACGATAAGATATTGATAATAGTTCATAAGAGCATCATAATTGGTGAAGCGACTTAGTCAAAATATCATTCTTTCTTATGCAGCAAGGTTCGAACCTATCTAATGCGCCTAAGCCACACATCACAAGTTGCATTTTCACCAGATCATAGCCCTGGGGGATATATTAATTTGTTCTAATATTGTGCTCTTATTCCTCGTGCAAGTAAAGTAGGTCATATTTTGGAAAGGAAGTACTGATTAACTTTCAGGTAATCCTAATAAAGAGTTAAAACTGCTTTTTTGTATTGTCAGACATAATTAAGATTGCAATAGAACACAGACCAGCCAAAATCTCCCTGGCATAAAATGAGAAAATGAAGAAAATTACTACTTCTAGTCTTAGTAAGATGGGCTTAACTTCTACAGCTGATTGTATTTATTTCTGTATATGTAAACAATTTCTCAAGTTTTTGATGCAAATGATACTTTAAAAGAAAATATCTTGTCAAAAGGAGGTAGGAGGAACCAAAAGTCTAGATTATGTTTAGTCTCTTTTCATTTTAGAGCTTGTGTTAATACAACAACCTGAATGGAATTGTGTCTTCCCTTAGACTGCTCCAGGATCAAATTCCATGTCTGCAAAGAGGTTTTTTTTTTTGCGACAGATCATCTTTTCGATTAGGCGTATCTTGCATGCAAAACTTGGAAGGGGGTCATAATTTTGGGATTGATGGTAAAACAAAGATATGACCCTAGAGAGATCTTCACTGAGTGAGCACCAAGAGATGAACTGTCTTTTAAGGCCCGGGTCAAATAATAAAAAGAGCAACATTCTTTAGTATCCCTTAGTATCCCTTTTTTCCCTCGTTGCAGTAGGCATAAACCTGTAGTTTAGGACCAAAAACATTAGATTGTGAAATTTATGTATCCAATTCCCGGGGGTTCATGCACAATTTATGTATATAGTGTGTTAAATGTCCTTGATATGAATCAAGAACCACAGTGGGAGGCCACAGAATAACTTGCTCTATTTATCTTTTTCTTGTAACTGGGATGTCCGGGCGTTCATTCCACGAGATACCTACCAACAACAACAGGTACCAAATAACTTTGTCCACCAAGGCTAGGACAGATAGGAAAAAATGCTAGCGTTTTTGTCTCTGCTTGGATTTGAACCTGAGACCTCATGGTTCTCAACCCACTTCATTGATCACTAGGTCACACTCTTGAGTGCACTAACTTGCTCTAGTTGATTGATAAACATCTCCAGAAGATTCTTTCAAGGTTTATGTACGGCCAGGATTTCAAGTTTTCTACTGTTATCATGAGCTAATATACTTTGAAGCTCATTCCTACCCCCAAGAATTCCTGATAGAAAAACTTGTTGCAACATTTGTTTGGTCAACACTGCAGTTCTTTGATTGACTAGGACAAATATTTGGCAAAAGACGGAAAATGTAAAAGATAGATAAATTATTTCTTTAGGCCATAATTCAAGATTTAGGGATTTGCATGAGATCCACATCTTAGGAATGTCAATCAGCATAAAGGATAACGCCACATTGTCAGTTCATGTTTATTGGTGTCCAATACATTGGCGTTTCTTCCTTCTCTAAATGAGTCAGTCTGTTGGCAAACGACAATAATAACTACTGCACCTCAACCATAGCAGGCAGAGTTGGCTTTATGAATCTTCACTTTCCATGTGACTGGTCATCCTGTCGTAGAAGTTGTGCTAAATGATTTGTGGTTTCTGAAATTTAGTCATGTGTAAAATGTTCTATTTAGTAGCTGCTATTTGATTGCCATTTTGTAGGAATTGCAAAAACATGGGAGCCCTGATATAGTCATGGCTCTGGTTGGCAACAAAGCTGATCTCGACGAAAAAAGAGAAGTAACTACACAAGTGAGTGTTGTCAAGTCTTTTTATCAGCCCTGTTAGACATGAAAATTGCTTTTGGTGTATTGATCTTTTGGTGGTACTCACTTTTGAAGGATGGAACTGACTGTGCTGAAAAGAATGGCATGTTCTTTATAGAAACATCTGCTAAGACAGCTGATAATATCAACCAGCTGTTTGAGGTATGCTACCAATGTCATTTCTCAAAAATGAAACATCAACTTTTTAAGGTTTGTAAATTTAATTGGAACCTTTATATAGGTGAGTGCGATGATATCCCATGCTATTAAACCTACATAATTTCTGCAACCGTCTAAATTTAGAACTTAATCCAGTTGGGGGGGGGGGGGGGACCATGGCTTGTTCATCTTCGTCATCTTCATTGGGTTTTTCAGTTTTCTTTTGCTTTACTTGTCCTCTGTTCAGTGATGGAGTTTGGTAGAGGAAAGGAACAACATCGCCTAAGCGCTTCAGTCTGATCAAAAGAGTTTTCTGAGGATGTTGTGTTCCTCGAGATGAGATTTGTTCAATTTAGCAGTTAGCACCATTCTCATATCAATACAATACAATAGAAAAAGAAAAAGTACAAGTAGTTCTCCCTATTTCCAACCGGCATATAAACCTATGACACGACCAAACAGACTCCTACAGAACAGTAGAATGGAAAGTATAGCATACTATTTGTAGTCGAATATATAGATCCTTATCTTCCATTATGCGTTATTTCTCTCTACGCCTGCATATGGACACGCATATTGGGTAATATTCCCTTATTGATGGTTTTTCTTGCAGGAAATTGCCAAGAGATTGCCACGCCCGGCTGCTGCTTGACCATCAAGAACATAGATTAACATAAAACAGCTGCAGCAATGCTGATTGCCGCGTACTGCCTGTAATACCATGTATATGAAGTCATTTTCAGTCTCTTTTTCTCTGCATTACTCTTGTTACGATTTCTGATCTTGTAATCGCGATCCCTCTTCCACGAGGTGTCTGATATATAACTGTGAGAATTGAGGAGACTAAAGCTCACTTCAACTTGTGAAAGTTTGAAATATTTGAATGATTTCAGTGACATGTGTTTCAAGTTCAATGAATATTTAGCTCAGTAACAAACATGTGAGTTGTGATGCTGAAAATATATGCAAGTGTTAGTTTGCTAAGGTTAGAAAAAATCTGAACTTTACGACAAAAAAGGCAGGCGGCCCGGTGCACTAAAGCTCCCGTTATGCGCAGGGTCTGGGGAAAGGTTTGATCACAAAAGTTTATTGTACGCAATCTTATCTTGCATTTCTGCCAAAAGTTTATGAACGTTAGGTGTTGTTAACTTTCCCGCCATTCTTGTAACTTTCACTTATAATCTGCGCAGGTGTGTCCACACCCCCCTGAGTGGACAAGAAAGAAAGGATTTTGAGTGGACGAGAAAGAAAGGATTTCCAGATCCAGGAGTCAAACTTTCCCAACACTTCTAATAAATTCAAATTTGATCCTAAACTTTTAGAATTTATAAAAGGACCCCATAATCATGTAATACTATTAGGGGTTGTTTGGTATGTGGATGAGATAGCCCAAGTTATCTCTTGAGATTAAATAATGAGAAAAGAGACAAATATACCTTTCAATTTTGTAATTTAGAACAGATATACCCCTCGTCAAAAAAGTTGTGTATGTAGATCCTTTACATCAATATGTCTATATTTACTTAATTGAAAAAAAAAATATTAGTTTTTAAATTTAAAAAACGTCACGTGGCTTTCAAAAATTATCTCACTTTTTTTTTTACCCTTATAGATTCGACAAATCGAAAAAATTCAATTTCTCTTCTACTCGGCTGAATATTTTTAATTTAGTCTGTTCATGAAAAGGGTAAATTTACATCATTTATTAAATGATTTAAGTATATATGCACTATTTGTTAGATGACAAAGGTATATATGCATCACTTTTTTTACGAGAGAGATATTTACTCCATATATGCATCACTTTTTTGACGAAAAATATATTTACTCCTTTGCCCTTACATTATTTCAGGACAAAATAATACTCTTAACCAATACAAAATAAAATAATCAAAGTTTCCTTTTATAAAATCTTTCCATAAACCAATAATTACTAGGAATACACTATTCCACTTCACCTCTCAATAAATAAGTTTTTCTTCTTTCACAATTTAAAATTAAAATTAAAATTTCTCCCCCAAAAAATATATTCAATAATGGCTTCATCATCGAAAAAAATATTGATCTTAAAATCGTCGGACAACGATGAATTCGAGATTGAAGAATCGATTGCGGTTCAATCTGGAATAATAAAAAACATGGTCGAGGAAGATTACAACCTCGTCCCTCTCCCTAATGTGGATACTCAAATCTTAATCGAAATTATCAAGTACATGAAGAAGCATGCAGAGAAGACAGATTCAAACAAAGAAGAAATAAAAGAATTTGACGAGGATTTTGTAAAGGATATGAGCTACCAAAAGCTAGGTGAAATTTTAGTGGCTGCTAATTACCTTCACATTAGCGATTTGATGGATTTATTGTGTCAGTCGATAGCTGATAAAATTAAGAACAAATCTATTTGGACTATTTGGAAGATATTTGCTATTATGAATGATTTTATGCCAGAGGAAGAAGAGAAGGTTCGTGAAGAACATAATAACACTGTTGATTAGTTTTAATTTGTTTCTAGTGATTTTAATTATGTTTTTTTTTTGTCCTAGTTCATGATTTCGATTTTTAATGTTAATTAGTTAAATGTATGATTTTTTGCATTTATATGTCATGTTGATGTAAAAATTATATATAAATAGCACTTGTTATTAAAATAAGTACAATATTTATACAAATAAAATTAAATAAATATTATTAATTTGATGCAATAGTTTAATATATTATGAACGGACAAAAATGAGAAAATTAATTCAATTACTTATAATATAGACATATGTTAAGATTTTATGAATACATAAAGTAATAATTTGGACAAATACTTGATAATCAAAATTTTAGTTGATTTAAAAGTCTTAAATATTATAAAAATAATAAGATTTTTCTTTTTTTCCTTCCGTAGACAATTATTTATATAGAATGTAAATTCTAAATATAATGAAATTCTAATTCAAAAGTGAATCTTGAACGATTTTGTCTGAAGCATAATATTTTAAGATACAGATTAATAGTAATATAATTATATAAGAAAAGAATAAATTATTATGTATATACATGTTATATTATTAAGTCCAATATATTTTTTAAAATACTCATAAAATATTTCATTAAAATTTGGTCCATTCTTGAAATTTGTGCCCATGAAGAAAGTCAAGGAACCAACGAAACCCTAGTTAATAAATTAAAGTTTTTAAAACTTTTTAATCCTAATTAAATAGGGAAGAATTTATATAAGGTAAAATCTTTTAAAAATTCGATTTTAGAGTTATAAATATAAAGATTTCCTACTTAGTTCAATAAGGAAATATTTAATAATTAAAATTTTAGTTGATTTCGAAGTCTGTTCTCCTATTCTGAATCGAAAATAATTTATTTCCAACCAAAGTAAACATAGAAAAATATTATAAAAATAATTTTTCTACTCCTCTCTATCTCTAAGACATAGTTTTTATATTTCTCCCAAAAATCAATGGCCTCCTCATCAAATACTCCACAAAAAAAAATGTTGATATTAAAATCGTCGGACAACGATGAATTTGAGATTGAAGAATCGATTGCGGTTCAATCTGGAACCATAAAAAACATGGCGGAGGAAGATTTCGATCTCATCCCTCTTCCGAACGTGGATACTCAAACCCTAATCGAAATTATCATGTACATGAAGAAGCATGCGGAGAAGACAGATTCAAACGAAGAAGAAATAAAAGAATTTGACAAGGATTTTGTGAAGGATAGGAACTACAAAATTTTGTTTAACCTTATATTAGCTGCAAATTACCTTCACATTAGTGATTTGATAGATTTATTGTGTCAGCATATAGCTGATAGAATTAAGAACAAATCTGTGGAAGCTGTTCGAAAGATATTTAATATTACAAATGATTATACTCCAGAGGAAGAAGAAAAGATTCGCCAAGAACATAAGTGGGCTCACGAAGGACCAGAAATTGATGAATCTCTTGATTAGATTTGTTTATGATTTTTAGGGTTTAGAATTAATTTAAGGGTTTTAATTAGTTTTTGGTTAGGGTTTTGAGTTTTATTACTTAGTTTAGTTATTTTGGATTTTTATTAATTATTTCATGTTCAAATCTAGGGTTTGACCCTTATGATTTCTTGTCGGTCTTCATCTTTGAACTTCTCGTTCTATAAGACCCCAAGTCTCATTGACTTGTTGTTCTTGTTTTCTAGGTCAAAGCATCAATAACAATATATCAATAATTTTTTTTAATTATACACGTGAAATGTCTTTTGTTCTACTTGAGCATCTAAATATATGTCGTAACATAATTTATCTAAATAATTAAATTTATAGATAAATCAAATGCCCCATAGCTGGTTTTTTGATCAACAATATTCAACATCAACTCGTATTTGTGTTTACATCAAATAAATAAATTTATACGTTATATGTTTTAAAATTTATATAATTATCAAATAATGATATTAATAATGTATTTATTTTCACGTTATCAAATTATTATTAATTTATGAGAAGAGTTTAAATTAATAAGGACTTTTAAACCTTAAATAAAAGTCTAAATCGTAGGAAGAAAATTAGATGTGTATTTTTTATATTAGGAGAATAATTAATTTTGAAGTAAACTATAAATATGCAACCTTGACATTCCATTTAATAGTATTTGGAAAATTTAAGTCAACAAAATGAAGTAAGGATTGGTTTAACATTCGAGTTCGAATCTTAGGTATGAAAAAAAAATCTGTTGAAAGCATCATTCCTCATTATTAGGAGTGAGCAAAAACTGAACCGACCGATAAATCAAACCGATAAAAACGTTATTGGTTTATTGTTATTGGGTTATTAGGTTATCAGATTTTTAATGATTTTGAAAAAAATTTATTGGGTTATCGATTCGATATCAATTTTTACTAAACCAATAATCCAATAAGACTATAATAATTTACTATTTTACCCCTTCGTAAATATTAAATATTAATAATTTAATAGTAATATGACACTATAGTAGTACTTTATATATTTTAATCTTTTACCGTACTTAATGATTAACTATCCACTTTAGTCTTTAGTCTTTAGTTTTTACTCTTTACTCTTTTCTATTTCATCTGCTTTTATTAATGCAAATTCTCATTATCATCCTTATCGGGTAAACCGAAAACCGAACTGTTAAGGATTGAGAATCGATAAACCGAAAATCAATAAAAAATATTTTATTGATTTGTTATTGATTTAACATATTTAAAAACTGATAAATCGATAAATCAAATCAATAATATCTAAAATCAAACCGAATCGATCGATACACACTCCATTCTGGAAGTTCCTTAATATGGAAGATTAGTTTTCCCTTTTTTAAAGAAAAAAAAAATCACAGTGCATGAAGAGACATATGCCATAAATTTGGCTGGAGGGATCCTCGCGCTGTCATTGTAGTCGCTCAGCAGTTACAGTTTCAACAAATAATTTAATTAATAAATTTTTATCAATTTATTTAATCAGTCTCATTAGATTTTTTTCCTGATATTTTTGAATACGCATTTATTACTAATTATAAATAGAGAGACTTCCTCTCAGTTTTTTACATTAATTTTTCCTTCCATATTCTACATATTGTTCTCAAAGAGCGAAGATGAGTCTTTTGTGATTTCGTTGTTGTTCTTGAGTTCGTCGGTGTTATTGAAGTTTGAGGTACCGCTACTTCTTTAATTTTTATCCGTTTTATCTTGGAAGGAAATAATCCATAACCTTGGGTATAGTGAGAAAATTAAATTTCCTAAAGATACACAGTAAATTATGCGAATTTAGATTTTTTTTTTTTTGTTTCATATTGTACTATTTCTACATTACTATTTGATTACAGGCAATAAAAGGCTTCCATAAGGGAGGTCGCGGTTTCAAACCCCCTAATGCCTTCTCAATCTAGTTCGTTGCACGGATTTTATCTAGTGCAGAAACATGTGCAATGTATATAAAATACACAGTTATAATTTTAAAAAAATGATGATTAACACAAGATATACAATCTAATATTCAATTTTTATTGATCAACCATCGTTTGAAGATTGAACTTTTATTAAGTGATTTTAGCTCGATTATCACATTTGAAAAGATTAATGGAAATTTTGAATATTTTAGAGAGTGATTTTAACTCAATTACCATAATTGAAAAGATCCCTCGAAGATCTGAATGTTTTAGTTGAATTACCATATTTGAACGTGGGAAAGAAAAATAAAGAGATAGACTACGTTGATGTGAGGACATAAATTAGGAAAAAAAAAATTAAATGGTAGATAAATAAAATCTCGAAAATCAAAAAGTGTCATATAAATTGAAATAGATAGAGTAATGAATAATAGATAATTATTTAAAAGTATAATTTCAATTGATAAAAATGATATTCTCTAAGTTTAAAAAAGAATGATCTCTTTCTTTTTTATCAACATTTTAATTTTAATTTTTCACGTGATATATTTAAAATCACGTGATAAAAGAGAATTTTAATACATTTGACATAACTTTAATTTAAATTATTTATTTATTTTTTAAGATTCATGCTAAGTTAAATTAGGTCATTTTTTTCGAAACGAAATATGAATATATGTCTAATTAGAAGTTTCTAGAAGTGTTAAAATAAATAAAACAAAAGAATTATTTTTTTGGGCTACTATAAATACACTACTCCGTCTTTCTTCTCACATGCTCTTCCATTTTGGGGAGTTTTTCTAGGGTTTTTTCTCTCTCGTTTCCCCCAAATTCATCTCTTCATCATCACCGGCACCGGAAATTCACCATCAATCAATGGCCTCATCATCATCAGAGCCGCCGCAGAGCAAGATTCTGACCTTGAGATCCTCGGACAATGTCCAATTTCAGGTCGAAGAATCCATTGCCGTTCAATCTGGAACCATCAAAAACATGGTGGAGGACGGCTACACTGTCATTCCGATCATGAACGTCGGTAGCGAAGTCCTAACAAAAATTCTCGATTACCTGATGAAGCACGCGGAGAAAACTGGTGCTAGTGAAGAAGAATTGAAAGAATTCGACAGTGAATTCGTAAAGATGACCTTGAGAAAACTGGCTGTTTTTGTATATGCTGCTAATTTCCTTAACATTGCTGGTTTGATGAATCTGTTGTGCCAGACGTTTGCTGATAGAATTAAGAACAAATCGGTGAATGCTGTTCGGAAGATTTTCAAGATCACTAGTGATTATACACCAGAGGAGGAAGCAGAGGTTCGCGCTGAACATGCGTGGGCTCATGAAGGAGAGATTGACGATACTGTTGAGGATGACGACGACAACGATGATACATCTGAGGAATAAGCAGAGGTAGCTGGTGAAAATGGCGATGATACTTTTTGAGTAATTAGTTTGTGTTTATAGTTTTAATTTTTCAATTACTGGAGTAATTAGGGGTTTAATTAGTTTCTGGAAAATGTTTAATTGATGGATGAGTTGGGTTCTTATGATTTGTTTCTTTTGTTATACCATTAGAATTTGTTAATCTCTTGATTATGGAGTGCGAAGAGTGTGTTATGACTCGTGATCGTGTGATCTCTTTTTGAGTAAAAAAGAAATTCGACTCTGCGATCTTCGATAAAAGGCCCCACAAAAATGATGAGATCGATATTAATGATAGTAACGATCTTGATGTTAGTGACGATATCGGGTTAGTGGTTAATAAAATGTCCGATCTTAGTGGGTGAATGAGATAAAAAGGCCCCACACAACTTTCTTCCCTCTCAACTTGAGTAGTCTTTTCTTTGTTCTTTCTCTTCTCATTAGTACTCTGTCGGGGATTGTGGCGGTATGATTATGATTTTTCCCTCGTTGATTAAAAGTCTCGAATTCGAACTCTAAATATAAAGAAAAATATTGCTACGGAGCATTTCCCTTTTAATAGTCCTTATACGAACACCGAGTGACAAATCAAACTTAAAAGAAAAAAGTAACAGAAGTACACACGACGGAATAGTTTCAATTTGCATGTTACTAAGGACAATTCAAGTAGAATCAAATAGGACAATCCATCAAAGGTCCAGATTTAATATTGTGGCAATGTACAATAAAAAGAAAAGTTAGCAACTATTTATTCATCTGCAAAGTTTTCATAAAAAACAAACAAACAAAAATGGCAATGAACAATATGAGTCAATTTTCTGTTGAAGAAATCGGACATGGTGTTGGTGATGGTACAAAAGTTGTACGCGAACCTGGTATTGCTCCTTTCGTAACAAAGACATATGATATGGTGGAGGATCCAAATACGAACTCTATAATCTGTTGGAGTCCATCGGGTACTAGTTTCATTATTTGGGATCATAACAGATTTAGTTTCGAAATTCTACCAAAATACTTCAAGCATACTAATATGTCAAGCTTCGTTTATCAGCTCAATAACTATGTAAGTTATCGCGTTTAATTTCTTTCTTTTTTTTTGTCAATATTACAGTTAAATGAATCTTATTGATATGTATTCATGATTGATTAGGGATTCAAGAAGATTGGACTTCAGAAATGGGAATACGGACATTATTGGTTTCAAGTAGGGAAAAAAGACTTGTTGAGTAACATAAAGAGGCGAACGAAAACTCTGAATGCTCAGAGAGATTTTAATCACGAAACGTATTTTTACGGGGTTGAGGAAGAGATGAGGAAGCAAAGAGATCTCAACAACATGTTGAAATCAGAATTCGAGAAGCTGAAGGAGAGACAGGATGATATGGTAAATGAAATCGCGTCTTTGAAGGAATATTTGGAGAAATCAGAGGCAGAGTCAAGGAAATTCCTCTGTTTCCTAGCAAAAGCGGTTAAACAAGTTGTTACAGTCAATCGTGGTATGAAACGTGGTGTGGAAGTTAGAGATGTAATTACGAGTAAACATAGAGTGGAGGAGGATGCAACAGGGAGTAGCACAAGCTCAGTGAGGAAGAAGATGATTGATTTTTCAGCGATTAAACGAGCACATGATATCATGCAGAAGCCTAAGATTGAGAGAGGAGGTATATGATCTCAAAGGTATTCTTGTCCTTCTATAATCATGTCGAAAACACAGTTAAATTTTTCACTTTTTCGCGAGTTTCGTATCTAACTTCTATGTTTGAAGTTATTTGTTTCTTGTGTAACAGGGAGAAGAATTGAAGACAGAAGAATGAACATTGTCTGTTTAGAATGTCATTGTTTTTTTTACTTTTGTTATTTGGTTTAACCGCAGATTCTACTTGTGAAATTACACGGGTATTTTTTTTCTTGTTGTTGTTGTGTTGTAATTTGGTTTACAATTTAGTTAATATTGATGTATGTAATTACTGAATTTGATAGTCATGTTTTACTTCTTTACATTTTGAATCTCCCGATAAAAATTTTGATTCTGCCATCGTCGATATATACATATAATCCTCAATGTCATAGGCTAATAATTGCATACTAAAAGGAAGATCAAAATAAACAAACACAAAGTAATTAGAGTCCAAAGAACAAACAACTCATTTATTCAATAGTGCAAAATACACTAAATCACCATGAATAACACCCTTTAGCCACTACTTATTAATTTTTCTTTCATAATTGTAGTGTCAGGACGAGCTTAAACATACCTCGACTATCTAGTACTTATTAATAAACGATACGATTATTACTATAACCTAGTTAACGGTATCATCAATCTCAGGACCTTCAAATGCCCACGGAGCATCGTTGATAATCTCCTGCTCTTCTTCCTCAGTAAGATCATTCTCAATCTTTAACATCTCGCGAACAGCTCTAACACTCTTGTTCTTGAGCCTATTAGCTGCAGATTGACAACATAACTCCATCAACTCATGAATGTTCAAGTAATTCGCTGCCATTATGATATCGAAGAGCTCTTCCCAATCCACACTCACGAATTGCTCATCGAACTCCTTGAGATCGTCTTCCTCACCTACGAGAGTTATGATCCGTTATTTGATCTAACTATTATTGGTCCAACCAAATCTTAAATAAGTTATGACTCGTTATTTAATCAACTTTGTTTTCTTTAAAAAGAAAAGAAAAAAAAAGGCATACTTCTACAATAGTCGATAAAATTATAAAACTATATAATTCGTTAGAATACCATTTTCCAATTATTAAACAAAAAAAATTCTATTTGTTAACTTTACTCATTTTAACCCTCACTAATTTAACCCACCCCACCCATCTACCACATTCTTATTACTCACCTGTTTCCACTGCCTTTCCATTATCCTCCTTCTCGTCCTCGTCCTTAGTAATATGCTTATTCAGATATTGGATCACCTTAGTCAATGTTTTACTATCGATATTTGGTAACGGAATTACACTCGTAGCACATCCATCTTCGATCATATTTTTAATCATTTCCGATTGAATAATTGCAGCTTCTTCAACTTCGAATTCTTTATCATCGTTCGATTTTAATGTAAACATTTTCTTCGATTCTGCCATTAGAAAATAATAATGAAATTGTGTGTTTGTGTATATGTTAATATTTTTTTTTTTGAATTATGGGGTATTTATTGAGGTTAAAATGGTCCTAAAAAAATGGATCAATGTTAAAATTTGGAATTAAAAATGTAACAAATTTCCGTAAAGACTAATTCTTTATTTTTCTTAGGGACAAAATAGATCGTAAATAACGGATATAAGAGGTCTTTTATTTTTCTTTCTTTTTTCTATTTTTAGTAAAATTAATGCCTTTTTTTTATATCGATATTTATGAGGGGCGGCAAAATTAAACTCAATCCTTTCAACCTGTCGAACGTGTAGAAGTTTGGACGGGATAATAACCCACCCATTTATTAGCTCAACCCAATCCATTTCAACCCATTTAAAATTGGGTTGATATGCAATCCGAATTGACTGGAGAGAGATCTTGTCAAAATATTTTAAAAATATATATTTTTTAATTTGATATGTTTTATATAGCCAAAATTAAAAAAAAATTATTCTTTCAGTCTCTCTTTTTCCATCTTTTTCTTCATAGAAACCCCACATCTTGCCCCGCATGATTTTGTTCCTAATCATATATTTCATAGTAAACCTACGCCTCGACTGAGCATTTTTTTAATTCTACTACTTCATCTTATAAATCTGGTAGTTCTTGAATGTCTAACAATTTGCCCCAACTCATACAATAACGTTGTTCTAATCAAGGGCAGAGCTACTTTCACTCTAGGAATGTCAAGCGATATTGCTTTGTCCGAAAATTATATTGTATATAGATCAAAATTTAGTTTAATAAATATTTATAGATGTGTTGACACGTACTTGAGATGTGTGTTCTATCCTTGATAGTTATTTGACACTTCTTAGTAAAAATTCTAACTCCACCACTAGATCTAACAATTACTCTATAAAATTTACTGTTAAGCCTTCGGCAACATGTACTCATCACACATGAGTACTTTAGAGGCGAATCTCCATTTCATGTACTCCGTTCCAATACAATATGCGATATTAGTCCATAAAATCATAACACACCTGACTTGCCTAGTTTTCACCTTTACTTGAAACTTTCTCTCTTGAATAAGACTCGTGCGTCAATTCTTCTCTTCTATTTTCACTTCATATATTCTGTCATTATTCATTAAAAATTATTTACATTTCAAATATTAAATTTTAAGATCTGTCTCCGAACGCAATTTTTATAAGGTCTCCCTTCTAAAAAGATTATGACAATTATTAATGAAAATGATATAACAACAATATAATAGGAATAATCAAAGGCATAATGGGCATGCCGGCAAACAAATACATCATGTTTCATGCTCCCAATTTTGACCAATTCTCTTCATAAAAAATTATATTGCATATTTTAAATTAAAATTATTTATATATAATAAATAATATATATTTAAAAAGTTTTTTAGGTACCTTAAAAAACATATCATAATTTAATTTGTGATATAAATTCACTCCCATCTAGTTATCAAAACAAGTTGATGTATGACACACCATCTCCTATCACTTAATAATCATAGTATATAATTGATTTACTAAATTAGGTAGCTATAATAAGTTATTTAATTTGGTATAAATACCTAATTTTAGTGTGCGTGTATCAAAATTGAAAATTTCAAATCATATGTGATTATTGAACGAAACTTAATTGACAATTAAAATTTACATGTCACATTTAAATCGTGATGTCTCAGGTCATGAAAGACTATTTCTTTTGTATTTTGGACTGTTGTATCGTCAATGTCCCAAGTCACGAAAGACTAACTTTTCAATCAAATTTGATGAAGCTAATTAACTTTCTCAAATATGAAAACTCTCTCTTAATCTTCGTAAGGTACGAATAAAATCGTGTACATATGATCAACTAACTCTTCAGACTTCACCTGGTGAATATATATATGTTATTATTGGTGTTGTAGGCTACAAAAGATTATTATTAACATATTGCTTTGATATAACAAATTTGAGCATTTTTTTGCATTTTCTTAACTAACAAAAAAAAATTGTTTAAAAATTCAATCAAAGTAATACTAAGTTTATGCAAAAGGAAGAAATACATTATGATTATCTGGTTATGACGGAGTCAGAATTTTAATTTTATAATTTTTTTTTATTGTTTTAGAATAACAACTTCAAGTAACAATAACTCGATTCTAAATTCAATATTTATACATATATATTTTACAATAATTTATTTTAACACTACTATGTTGATACTTGAACAAAAATTATTAGGTTCGATCAAATTCATATTTAGGACGTTCTTGTTTCGTCCTTGTTATTGAGGATTGACGTGGACGAATATGATTTCTCTAATATTATAGTAATACTCTAGTTAGGAGTTTCTCCATAGTGAAAGTGGATCTGCAGCAATCACGACTCGTGTCATCGATCGTTGAAACGACCTAAATATCCTAAAAAAGAGCTAATGTAATTAATCATTGACATCATCACCCCTAATTTCACAGGACTAATTTAATCCTTTTGTAGACATCAGAAAATTACCAATTTATTGAGTTATTAGAGAGTATTTGGACTTCTTCTATGCTCTAATAATTATTTAATTTTTTTGTTAACTATCTTTTTGAGAGAGTCAACAAATGAGACTTAGTGTTATTAACTTATTAAGCAATAATCCCATGAAATGTTTAGATACTTAATTACATCATAATCATTATCAAATTTATGAACAATATTTTCCTTTACATAATATATTGTTTTATTTTCTTTAAAAAAATTAAAAATTCTGGTCTATTTTGATAATTATAAAAATTGACTAAAATATTTTGTTGTTGTTTGTTTTCTTAAGTTTATATAAAATTCAAATTAATCAACCTCAACAGTTTATGTGCCAGTAAGTAAATATTAATTATTGTGAGTCAAATTTAAATTATGCTTTTTATTTACATCAAATATATATGACCAAATTCACTTTTCTAATTTTTGTGACAAAAAAATTAAAGCATATAAAAAAAAAATATTCATGGACATTACATAGAAGGTAATAAAGTTAGGGTCAATTAATTATTAACAACCATAGTATCTTACCACCAAAGGATATGATGCAACAATAGAGTTGCTCCTCCCTTAATCAGAGGTCTCGGATTCGATCCTTGAGAATGAAAAAATCATTTGTAGGGAGTGCTTCCCCCCAAATAGAGCCCTACGCAGCATGAATCCGGACATAATCAGGCTCCAATGTGGGTACTGGACACCGGGTGAAAAAATAAAAAAAATCATAGTATCTTATGATATATATTAACATATATACCCCTTGTTTGTTATGAGCCAAGGAATAGGAAATAGGCGATTTCGAAAATTTTTCGTGCGTGTTAGCCCATGGTTCCTAGCGTTGCCCGAGGTTCGAGGCCAACTTTCTTGAAATTCTGTAATGAGACCGATAAGAGCCCCAGGTGGCCCGACGGTGCCGGA
This sequence comes from Solanum aculeatissimum, assembly GCA_038996855.1. NCBI lineage: Eukaryota > Viridiplantae > Streptophyta > Magnoliopsida > Solanales > Solanaceae > Solanum > Solanum aculeatissimum. The sequence goes on along the minus strand of JBCEWC010004284.1, from coordinate 1,702 downwards.
GATCGCCTGGTTGTCTTTTATGGGCCAAGGAACAGGAAATAAGCAATTTTGGTAGTTTTTCGTGGGTGTTAGCCCACGGTTCCTGACACTGCCTGGGGCTCGGAGCCAACTTTCACCAAATATTATACCAAGGGGTCCATAATGAGCCCGACAAGAGCCCAAGGTAGCCCGGCGGCGCCGGAGATCGCCTGGTAGGATTTTATAGGCCAAGGAAAAGGAAACAAGTGATTTCGGTAGTTTTTGTGGGTGTTAGCCCATGGTTCTTGGCGCTGCCCGGGGCCAACTTTCATGAAACATTATACTGAGAGGTCCATAACGAGCCCGACAAGAGCCCCTAGTGGCCCGACGACGTCGAAGATTGCCTGGTAGGATTTTATGGGTTAAGGAATGGAAAATAGACGATTTTGACAATTTTCATGGGTGTTTGCCCACGATTCCTGGCGTTGCCCGGGGCTTAGGGCCAACTTTCAAGAAAAAATATACCGAGGGATCTGTAGTGAGCCCGACGAAGAGCCCCAAGTGATGTCAGATATCGCCTGATAGGATTTTATGGGCCAAGGAACAGGAAACATGTGATTTCGGCAGTTTTTGTGTAAGTGTTAGCCCACGGTTCCTGGCGCTACTCGGGATTCACTACAAATTTTTTCAAAAAATTATACCGAGGGATCCGTAACGATCTTGGCAAAAGCCCAGGTGGCCCTACGACGTCGAAGATTGCTCAGTAGGATTTTATGGGCCAAGGAACAGGAAATAGGCGATTTTGACAATTTTTCATGGGTATTAGCCTATGGTTCCTGGCGCTGCCCGGGGCTCAGGGTCAACTTTCTTGAAATATTATACTAGGGGTCCGTAACGAGCCCGGCAGGAGCCCTAGGTGGCCTGGCGGCACCGGAGATCGCCTGGTAGGATTTTATGGGCCAAGGAACAAGAAACAAGCGATTTCGACAGTTTTTTGAGGGAGTTAGCCCATGACTCCTTACGCTGCCCGGAGTCAATTTTTTTTAAAAATATACCGAGGGGTCCGTAACGATCCCGTCAAGAGCCTAGGTGGCTCGGTGGCACCAGAGATCGCCTGGTAGGATTTTATGGGTCAAGGAAAAGGAAACAAATAATTTTTACAGTTTTTTGGGGTGTTAACCCATAGTTTCTGACGTTGCCCGGGTATTGGGGCCAACTTTTCCAAAAAATTATATCGAGGGGTCCTTAACGAGCCCGACAAGAGCCTAGGAGGCCCGACGGCGATGGAGATCGTCTGGTAGGATTTTATGGGCCAGAGAATAGGAAAAAGATAATTTTGACAGTTTTTCTTGGGTGTTAGTCCACAGTTCCTAGCGTTGCCCGAGGCTTGGGGCCAACTTTCCTGAAAAATCATACTGAGGGGTCCGTAACGAGCCCTGCAGAAGCCAGGTGGCCCAACGACATCGAAGATCGCCTGATAGGATTTTATTGGTCAAGAAACAGGAAACAAACGATTTCAATCGTTTTTCCTAAATAATAACTAATTTTAGAGTACAATTAAGATTTTAGTTCTAATATTTTTCCTAAATTTTAATCTATACTATATTAAAAGCGTGAAGATCCTGAGAAATGTTGTTTGAACTTTCTGCCCTTCATTAAAAGACTCTGCTTTAGACAAAATCATCTTTTTATCATTTTTCTTTAAATTATTATTTAATCATATTTATAATATTGACTTTTAAAA
>JBCEWC010004283.1:0-27705 GCA_038996855.1 Solanum aculeatissimum | reverse complement strand
TATTAGGGGTAGAGTACCCGGAAGAAAGTTTAAATGAACTCCTTGGACCTATGTTGCTCCACCCTCACATAACTACCAATTATAAAGCATAAATGCACAAATTTACACACTAGTCATAAATAAACTATTCACCATGTTCCTTTTCACTTGTCATAAATAACTATCATATTTGAAATCAATAGTAAAAACAATCAATATGAATAACTATTCACCATGTTCCTTTTCACTTGTCATAGTTTTCTTTTTCTAGAATCAAACGATATCAATCTTGAGTAACATTTTAAGATATCATTTTTTTATCATATTTATATAAAAAAATATAAATTATATTACTTTTAGTAAAGTTTTTGAACATCCAAAATTCAAGTTTAAAATATTGAATTATTCTAATCTAATTTAGGTTTAAAAATTATAAATTATTTTTTGCAAAACATGACAATTATTAGGAATGGAGACAATAGTATGTATTATCTTGACTAAAGAAGAAAGGAAAAATATTTATTTATATATCCTCTTTTTTAGGAAAAATAGTAAAAGGACAATTATAAATAAGGAAATAAAAAAAGAAAAAGTAGCAAAAAGGTGATTAAGCACTGAACCATTTGCCTAATGGGTGCTCTATGTTAAATTTATATTATTTTTTAAATTTTTTTACATAAGCCTCCGGCGGACTCCATGTGGGTCCTGCCCTTGCATGTCGTTATATATTGCTCGTCGTTTATTTTGTTACTTTTATTGTTGCTATATATTTTCATTTGTTGTCCATTCTAGTCGTTTTATATCTAATATTTTCTGTTTTTGGGGATGATTTTTTTGAGATGAGCGTTTTTTGAAAACAAATTTTCTATTTCTATTAGGTAGTAGTAAAATTTGCGTACAACCTCACTTGTGGGATTTTCATTGAGTATGTTGTTGTTTATGGAATAGATATAAATGATTTCTTGTAGTATTTTTATAAAACATTTTGCCGTTACTTCATACGTATATTTGTTTCAAAGGTGGGTCTGAAATGCGGTTCCGCCAAAATGAAACTCTTGAAGATGAGGGGAGTCCGTCACAGGCACCTCTGTACTATCACCTATGCTCCCCGCCTCTCTCTCCTAGCCGACCAATGTACTTCACTGCACCAACTCAAGCAAATCCATGCCCAAATGATCATCAGGGCTCGTATCCACGACAATTATGCCGCCAGCCGCTTACTCTCCTTCTCTGCTCTCTCACAATCAGGCAGCCTTTCTTATGCCGTAAGACTTTTCAACAGTATAAACGAGCCCAATTCATTCATGTGGAACACTCTCATAAGAGCTCAAGCTGCCAGCTCAAATCCCCGACAAGCCTTGCTTCTTTATGTGAAGATGCGAAGACTTTGCGTCGCTCCTGGTAAACACACATTCCCTTTTGTACTGAAAGCTTGTTCCAACGTGATGTGCATTTATGTTAGCAGACAAGTGCATTGTCATGCTATCAAATTTGGGTTAGATTTGGATTTGCATGTTGTTAATGGTTTGATCAGGGCTTATTCTGTTTCTCGTGTATTAAAGGATGCCCGAGAAGTGTTCGATGAAGTTCCTGAGAGAAATTTGAGTATTTGGACGACGATGATTTGTGGGTTTGCTCAGAATGATAGGTATAGTGACGCTATTCAGTTGTTTGAGCGTATGGTTGAGGATGGAATGGCGCCCAACGGAGCTACCTTGGCTTCTGTGTTGTCAGCTTGTGCCCAGATAGGTAGTTTGCAATTAGGACAACAGATTCACGCGTATATGGAAGAAAACGGGATAGAATTAGGAGTGATTCTTGGAACGGCATTAGTGAACATGTATGCGAAGAATGGTGCCATAGTAGAAGCAAACAAGTGTTTTAATGGTATGAGAGAAAGGAACATCGCCACTTGGAATGCAATGATTTGTGGATTAGCTGCACATGGACATGCAAAAGAAGCAATTAACTTCTTTAAGGAACTAGAACAAGAAAAAGTGAAGCCAAATGACATTACATTTGTTGGTGTTCTCTCAGCATGCTGCCATGCTGGATTGTTTGACTATGGGGAAGGAATATTTCACTCCATGAAAGAGAGGTACGGTATAGAGCCCAAGATTGAGCATTACGGATGCATGGTTGACATTCTTGGGCGGAATACGAAACTGCTAGAAGCTGAGCAGCTCATAAGAGGAATGATTTGGAAGGCTGATGTGGTTATCTGGGGATCCTTATTACATGCATGTCAGAGCCACGGAAACATAGATATTGCAGAACGTGTCGTAAAAGAAATTCTGTTTTTGAATCCAAATAGTCATGGAGTTTATGTTGTCTTATCTAATATGTATGCAGAGGCTGAAAGATGGGAGGATGTGGTAAAACTAAGGAAGCGGATGAAGGAAGGAAGCTTGAAGAAAACGCCTGGATGGAGTCTTGTAAATGGTGCTATATGATTTTGCTCATTATTTATAAAATCTTTTTCATCAAGCATCATGAGGAAGATTTTGAATCTTTTTGTGATTCAGTTACTCTAACTATATATTTGAAGGATCACACTTCCGAATTTCACAAATACTGCATTTCAGGACCTGAATGCCATCACATTTATGAGAAATAGAACATCGGACAAGTTTCCTTAGATAGACAGGTGATTTGGAAGGTGAACGTCAAAGCAAGTCTTACCTGAAACATGAACCTTCACACTTTATTCTCAATCTTTGTTGAATGGGCTTGCTGGAAGTACCAACGGTGACATGACAACACCAGCAGACTCTGTGACAGTCCTCAAGCAGTGTTACATCTCCCTGTTCAAGGTGGTTCTTTTGATCTGAAATGGACCTCTTCTTTTTTCCTTTTATATCCTTTCTCCAAAACTGCTGCACGGAGATTGAGGGAATACTACTGTCAAAGTAGTTCTCTTTTCTTTATTTCAGATGACAATATTCTTTCACCGCTAACAGCTACTTGAGTACAAGGCATTGACAAGCATGTGAAAGGAGATTTTTTGAAGACAAGTGAGCAGAGTGTCCACAACAGCATGAATTTCTCTTATTGATTGAAAGGAGAATCATGTCTGGGTGAGAATTTCAAGGTGCACTTTTTCTGCTCCTAGACACGAGCATCATTGCAGGAACAATCAAGCCATGCCGCTGGGTCAAGGAACCAAGATGAGAAAATGTTTATTTTAAGTAGTGTGGCAACGTAAAACTGCTTGATTTAACTCAGTTCCAGGGTCTTAAGATTGTTCAGCTCCTTTTTCCATCTCAAGGTAGTGTTTAATACTCTTGAACCTTGGTCTCATGAGGATCTGGGACTATAGAAAGATTCCAGATACTACAACTTAGACCTGTGATCGTAATTGACGAACTTTTTCCAAAGACAGACCTGAATTCATTGCTAGGACGCGTGTGGAAAGAAAATTTGATTACAAGGGTTTAGTCGCAGTGATTCTGCTCAACTCAACATACGCAGCTATTGGACCAGGCTAACAAAATGGTTATTGACTGACAGCAGAAAGGCAGGGAAGTTCACAACATTTAGCTTCCAAATCCAGGCAATATAGATGCTGAATTATTTACATCATCAGATAAATTATGTCGCTTAGCACTTGTGATGAGAATAACCTGATACATCCGTTTAGCTCTAATTCTACACCTTGTAACTTTGCTTTGTGCATGAAATAATACACTTAGCACGACAGAAGTCTACAGTGTCTATTATAGATTGGAAATGCAAAATTGGTCAAAACCTCGCACGTACTACATATTCACAATACTCTACATATTCACAATACTAATATAATAACAAACGTGGCTGGGGCAGTTGATGGTCCCAGAACTGCTTTTGCATACTGTATATATGAGTAGCTTAAGGACCATTAGTAGTCCCAGCCAAGGTTGGGCACACATTACTATATCACTGTTCCATAATGAGCCAAGAAAGCCACATAGTTTCTGCAAAAAGTTGTCGCTGGATACACTTCAATCGTCAACCCGAATATTTTAAGACAAAGTCACCAAATTCCTTGGTGGATGCGCACTGGCATATACCCCAAAAGAAATAAATGTTGAGAATTCTTATGGTACAAATCGGATGAAGCAGAGTTCCTCTGCAGATACAGAAACACATTTGATCTTGACCCATTACATAATCGTCTTACTTGTCTCAAGTTTACTGTAAGATTACATAGATAGATTTGTGAAGCCACTCTGCAAACATATTCAGAGATGAGCATTGCACTTATTTGGCTTACACAAGCCAACCCTAAACTTACAACCTCTTAACCAGACTTGCACCCCAAAGCTTACGCTATGGAAAATCTACGGACAGCAAACTGCTGACATGCACCACAAACCTATAACATTCACATAGACTACAGTTCCTTTATGCTTACTAGTGCAGGACGCCAGCACGAGCACATAGCACCTAGACACCAGCTTTTTCACAGAGATCTAGCAAGTCCAAAGTCTGCAAATAACTTTTTATTGGTTAAAAATCTGTGGTCTACCAATAACAGGTGCATGGAACTTATATGTGGATTATCATCTTACCTCGGGCACAGAGAGCTCCAGGCGAAACTTGGGGCCATCATAATGATGTAAAACTGGTCTAAAAGCATCTTCCTCCAAAGGATTACAGACTTTCCGGACACGGATCCTCACCTACGCATTAAGTACAAGACACTAAGAAGATCTATACGGATCCTTCAAAAGCCTCGATAGAAGGTAAGCTGTAATTCATAACCTTACCTGAGCAGGGAACCTTGACTCTCCTTTGCACTTCTTATCCTCCCAGGCAGTTGGATCAATGTTGGAACCTCCAAAACTCGATGCCTGCGCAGATAGTTCAAAGAAAAAGTCATGGACCATGCAGGAGATTTGATTGAATTGAATCCATCTATGCTCATTGCATAAAAAATGGTCAGAGAAGTAACGAGCCTCACGCTATTTGAAAAAAAGAAGCTTGTGGTGCTTTTGGCTAGAAATAAGAGGTCAGCAAGTTAATGCTCAATCCAAAATCCGCAAAATCATAAGGTTCCCAATAAAGTATGCAGCACATCAAGGCACCAGACTTTAGACAAGATAAGAAAATTTTCTAACCACAGAATTAAGAAAATCTAATAGGAGAAGCAGTTATCTTTAGTGTACCGGGCTTGCCCTTTAATAGGAGAAGCAACTATCTTTGTACAAATATAAATCTTACGCTTCACACAGCAAGCAATCATATACGACGATGTGAATCTGTACGTAATGCAACATCCAACATGATATTTGTTGTTGATTTACTCTTTAGCTATAGAAATATAAAACAGTTGATTCATCATCAATTTGAACTCACACTAGTATATATAGCCAAAAGTTTCTGCAACTAACCTCAAAGATACCATGCAACTGGTGAGTAGTGTAATTATATAGGAACAAGGGTAACCCTGGTGTTATTGCCCTCACAGAATCTCTGTATCTAGGAGGAAGGCCTGCAAATAAATGATTGGAGTTGAGAACAGGGGATAATAATTGGGAAGAATTACTCCCTAGTCATCATCTATTTATCAATGATCTTAACTTTTGTCGGTACTTGGCAATGTTGTGATTGGAATTGAAGATAGGTGATATCAATTCTGAAGTAGAGTATTTACTACTTAGAGGTAGTAACAAAGTCAGAATTCATTTAAGCGTAAATCCACTCTTTGTTAACTAAGCAGGTTCAACACGCAGCTTATCCAACTAGTACCAAAGCATAAAATCCCTGGCTATATCAAATGCCAAATGCAATATTACACTTGAATAGACAATGCTTAACATGATAGGGAAAGAGTTATTACCAAAGAGCAGGCGCTTTAAGTCTTCCTGCATTGTGTCATTGTTACAAACAAATATATATCCGCCAAGAACCTCATTCTTTGGCAGTGTCTCAGCAGCAGGCAGAGTCTTAAACCTTTTGTCAACAGAGTTATTTCCATTGGTGCTCTCAATGTTATTGTTATTCTTGACTGATTCCTTGGTATGGTTGCTAGCATTGAACTTGCTGAAAGACGAATCTCCCAAGCTGTTAAAATTAGGCTTAAGATAAACTGGATTTGCATTGTAAATGCTATCCATAATGCGATTCTTGCCCATATTTTCAGTCATCTTGTTATCCAAATTTAGCATATTGAAGTTAAGGCTTTCCCACTTGTTATCTTCCTGAAACATATGATTCCCCCTTGGCCTAATTTCAGCCGAGCTCTTTGAAAAGTCGAGGTTATTCCTACGTTCACCCTTGTACTTCATCTGCTCAGCCAATTTCAGAGCAGCTGTTGACCATTTGTGATCCTCTGAGGCTTTTGATTGTCCTCGAAGCTCATCGCCAAATTGCCAATAGCTCTGCATATTCTCCATATTGCAGTATCTGAATGCAATTATTTTAAAGAAGCATAAACAAGTTCATCAGTACTCATCAATCATGAAAAGTGAATCAACCATAGCAATTCAATCTACAGGGACATATGATAGAAAAAGGAGACAAAACAAAGAACTTTCTAACTACACAAGTAGTTAAACATAATATAGATCTTTATTTCTTTTTACCCCTTAGTAGGAGATCCCCCCTTTTTGCTCGCTTGGTAACACAAAATCGCAAACTTAGGGTTGGGGGTTGAGGTACTTACCATCTGAGCAACTCCTCCTCTTGTCGATATAGATCAGTTGCTACTCTCAACAATCAACATCAAGCTAATTGCAACATGAATAATAAATCACCAAACTACAGAGAAAAAGTATATCTAGAAAGGACAAAAACTTGAAAAACATTTGAAGTATACGGTGTTAATAATCTATGTACTCAAAAGACAATAGTCTATGCCTCAATTAGATAAATAGCATCTAATCAAGTTGAAGACCAATAACTCATCATCAAATAAACAAAATGGAAAGACATTTACAAAATGAAACAATCTTGATCCGATGAATCCGATATTAAGCGAAAATGGAGCAATATATAAGACCGAAAATAAAACTTACTAGAAACACGTAACAAGCAGATCACAGAAACCCTATATTTTGGGATTTATCTAATCTAAAGATATAGAACTGTAGAAAGAGTAAGAGTAAGAGTAAATAAAGTAAAATAAAAAACCCACCTTTATCACTTCGGCTGCGAAGACCCGGAAGATGCGACGGAGAAGAAGGGATTACAGATTTTTGGATATTTATACCTCCAATTTCAGCTGAGATGCCCTTACTTTTTAAGTTAATCACATAAATGCCATGATATAATAATATGGAGCTCTATAGATTAGTGTGACCGAGATACCCGTTTCAAATTGCTGATGACTGTCTCGGTGTATCTACTATCCAGTCACGACTCACGCGTGACATGCGGTGAAATTTAGTGTTGTCAGTCGAGTAAGTAGGACACTAGGACTTGGACTATAAAAGTTTTATTTTGAATTATACTTCCTGTCTCTTCGTTTTTATTTATTCGCTATCTTAAAAATACATATTTAATAATATTTATTTATTTTATTAAATAAATAAATAATTTTGCGGTTAATTTCTATTTATTCTTATAATTAATTATAATTTTTTTTAAGTATTTTTTCAAGATATTATATTTATTATATTCAAAGATAATTTGATAAAATTATCTCATATTATTTATCGCTTCTTAATATATATATGTCAAGTTAATAACGAACAACTATTACTGAACGAATGGAGTATGTTTTTTCTTTTCATTTTTTTAAGTAATATCCATATTTAATACTTTGTATTGAAATATAATTAAATTTAAATTTGCTTCATATTTCTGGATTTAAAATTTGATAATATTAATTTAAATGAAAGAATACTTAATATAATTAAGTTTAAGTTTGTTTCATATTTTAGGAATTTAAATTTGCTATCACTGATTACAAATTTTAAAAAACACTTAACATTTTATCAAAAGTTTTATGTGTATCTTTTTATATCTCTTACTTTATATGGATATTAAGATTTTATTATACAAGATTTCTACTTTTCAATTTGTAACGAGAATATGAGTAAATTTTTTTATTTTATTTTTTTTGCCGTGACTTTTTTGTTCGAATTTTAACCTAGTTTTGAAATGATGATATCTTGGATAAATAAATAATAATTCCAACAACTTTAGTTTGGAGCTCTTTTTTTTAAGCTGTGATATTTGGATTATGTTTGTTTGTTATTTATCTCAAATAAACTCAAGCTATATATGAGCATACGTACAGAGCTTATAGATGTGATACATTTCATGAGTTAGAAATTGTGGTGATTTAAATCGATCATTCAAAATAATATTCATATTTTGTATTTTATTATTATATTTGATATAAAATTTAAATGTGAATGGATATTTAAAGATCTTTTGAATATTCTCACCTCGTCTTTTTTAATTTATATTATATCATCATGATCTATTGAATGTCACTGCGATTGGCTCGACGTTGTAAATACCTTTCAATACACTTATTTATCCTTAAAATGTGTATTCAGGACATTAATTGAATTTGCATTTGAAATTTAACACCATGTTGATTATAATGATCAACTTCTAATTCTTGATATTTAATTACTCATTAACAAAAAACAGTCAAATAATGAACAATAATGATATTATTGAGTAATAAGCAAAAGAAAACAAAAAGGTAAATCAAAGCTTGTTGAGTTATCTTTAACATAATTGTACGCAATATCATCAAGAAAGTAAGAGCTCAAGTGCTCTGTTACTAAGACTGGGATGAAAATCACATGTCTTGCAAGTGAACGGTGAAACTCATATTTATAATATAAATCTTGGTAACAAATTACTTGAATTCAATCCATCATAATGATTATGATTAGTACAGTAAAAATTTCATGCACTTGAATGTTTAACCGTTGAAGCAAATTTTTGAAATTGCTTGAATCAATTAGGATGACGCTAATCTTGTCCATCCATGAGTGACCCGCTATCATATTATCCCAAAAGTTCATTGTTATATCGCATTCAATATGAATCAAATATTAATTTGTGTCCAATATAAATTAAATATTTATCTTGACATGATTTCATTACTTGATCTTCATCGTTTCTATTGAGTTAAATTTGACAAGACTTTAATTGTTATGTATAGCCTCCTAATATGATCATTTGTCAACTCTTTATTCTAACTCATGCATCATAGTTTTGGATATAGACAGTCTTAAAATTTTTGAATTCTACTTACCCTATAGTAAAGAGCTTAAAATTAAAAGAGAAAGGACATAAAGTCGCCACTGAAGTTGTTTCGATTTTTCAAAAAGACACCTTAACTCTGTGGGAAGCCTATGACCCCCCCAAGCAATTTGAATGTAATGTTATTGTCTTATTGTTTGACCAAACACAATTATGAGAAAGGAAGTGATTTTCACGCCCAATTTTAAATTGTCACGTATAAAATATAAAAATAAATATAAAGAAATGATCTTTCCAAATCCCTCAACCGCCCCCAACCCATCCCAACACCTCCCAATTTCCACCTGCCTCTCCCCTTTTTCTAACACTCTTCGTCAACTTTAAAAGACAATTATTTTTATCAAGTGATGATTACTTATTGCCTGGTGATTTTTTGAGTATATGTATCTCTCCTAAAGCGACTATAGCTAATCATCTTAATCTATTGTTATCGCAAAAAAAATTTCTTTGTTTGCTGAATAAAATGGCAGCGAATGATGACATTCCTTTTCTCTCTTTTTTTTTTTCTTTTCACTTTTATTATTTTTTCATCATCTCTATAAAGAATCAAATGTCAACAATGATAAATTTTACCATCGCATTGAGAAAGAAAATAGGAGAAGCAAATGACGAGTTCAAGGATTGGTGATGACTTAACAAAGTATTGTGTTGTGATTGTGAATCGAAGTTCAAGAAATTCTATGGTGCTAACTCGGCCACGAAGATTCCTACAAATTTTAATGGTTGTTAATGATGTTGGAATTAATTTGAGGAAGATGGATCTTTTTCTTTTAAAAATAATTCAACCAAAATGTCACATGACTTTTTTATATTGATCAGAGGTTGTTTTTTAAAATACTCATAAACTGCTCCAACATAAGAACACAACATATGCAAAAATAATTGAAAATGACATATTTAATTTGATTAAAAATTGTTTGGGAGGGGGGGGGAGGGAGTCATATGTCCCCCATAAAATTAAGGTGTTTTTAAAAAAAATTAAAACAACTTCGATAATTACTTTAGGTCTTTTCTCAAATAAAAAATTGCTTCACTTAAAATTTTGCTCATGATGGAAGTGAGGTCAAAAGTTGTGCTACATCCGAGCCATTCTTGTAAATCCTGGCTATTTGTGAAAATTGTACAGCCTATGCGTGGAATAAGCCCAGTCCGTACAGGCAACTTCATCGACAAGTCCGCTGAGGTTTTTACTACTAAAATTAAAAAACAAGCTAAAGTGGCAGAGGTTTCAACCGTTCCAGGTTGAACTCTATAACCCTAACACAGAAAGTAATCGCTCGAAGCAGAACATGGATATGCAAAGCGATTTCGATCGACTTCTCTTCTTCGAGCACGTTCGCAAGACTGCCGAAACCGCCTATGCTGCAGATCCTCTCGATGCCGAGGTACCTACTTTTGACAACATATGCATTCTTATGCTTTAACTACTTATAGTTTTTTTGAGTTTATGTATGTGTTGGCTAATTAATTGTCAACTTTGTTTCCGACTAATTCTTGCAGAATTTGACGAAATGGGGAGGTGCATTATTGGAATTATCGCAATTCCAGCCTGTCAACGATTCAAAGAAGATGATTTCTGGTACTGCTTTACTCTAGTATTGTTTTCGGTACTAGTACTACTATTGTAATCCCTCCTAAAAGGTTTTCCTAGAATTGGCTATTGGACAGTGTTCGTCCATACTCTCAGAGTTATTGAGTTGTTAAATTTATTAATTCTTGCCAAAGAATCAGTCCAAAACATTAAGGCAATGAATGTGATGTGTCCTAAGGAGTTTTAAACACCACTTTTCTTTTTGATGGTTCGCAACCACTATCTTTACATTAGTATAGCTATTGGGCAACTCTATCCTCCAAGGTGTAGTTAGATAGGAAGATATCACTTAACTTTGTTTTGCCTTTGCCAACCCGGTCTCCCATTAATCAGATATGAGCTATATATTTAAACACTATCCCAATAAGTAACAAATTTGGATTCACATATGAACTTCCATATGGATTTGCGAGCATTAGAAATGCCTTGGTACAGAGTCCATATGAAAATGTTAAAGTTTTGAATGTCTGACGCAACACTTCTCAGAATTAATGGAGGGATGCGACATTTTAAACACCTTGGATGCCTTTATATATGATTTGAACTTTTATGCAACTCACCAAAGACATTTTTTTTCATATCATAGTAGGGATGTTGTCTTTCATGGTTAAGTAATCAAACAATTTTGTTATTTCACTTTACGACCTGATTTTGGAATGCCATGTATCATAGATGTTAAATTTCAGCACTAAGATCTTAAAGACCATAGCCATACTATTAGGGGCATACTTATTTTGCAGAAGGAAATGTTTGGAGGGTGTGTTAAAATATTGTTTCTTTTTCTTTTATTAAGTTGATGGAACTGAAGATTGTGATGTACTATCTGTTCTTGTATTCTAATTGTGCAATATACTGTCTAGATGCTATCTCAAAGTTAGAGGAGGCTTTGGAGGTCAACCCACAGAAGCATGACGCCATTTGGTGTTTGGGGAATGCATATACATCCCATGGATTTCTAAATCCTGACGAAGATGAAGCTAAGGTTTACTTTGACAAAGCAGCCCAGTGCTTCCAGCAGGCTGTTGATGCGGTATATATTTTTTTTCTACGCAGATTTTGATATTTTTAGTGCTTTTGGAGGCTTATTTTCATATCTTTGTTCCTGTAAACTGTAGGATCCAGAAAATGAGCTTTATCAGAGATCATTCGAAGCTTCTTCTAAGGTAAAGTTAGTGCTTTTCTTTTAGCTTGCCTTTAGTATGTTTAATGTGCTGAATTCTTGTCACACATTTAACTATTTCTGGAAGAAGTGCCTGAGCAAGTAGTTTCCATGTGTACTTCGAAGAGCTTTCCTCTTTTATTGATTTGGCACAGTGTGCCTTCAGTTTTCCTGCTCCTTTCCTTCACAATACATACATAATTTCATCTATCAAAGGATGTTCTATGTCTATGTGATTCACCGAATGATTGCTCAAAATATAGTGGTATGGGGAAGCCTTTCTCTTTCAATCAGCTAACAGCACATTCTGTTCAAAGTAAAATGCTGTATACTTGTTGATGAAGCATATCCTAATTTTAGATGTTAGGTAGGCTCATATAATATGTTTGCAGAAAATAGAAGAAAACATCAAACTAATTGAGGCTCTGGGAAGGAAATATATGAAGTCAGTTTTTCAATGTGACATTATTCAAAAAGTCCATGGTCTAGTTTGGGGTTAACCCATTTTATGCCATCCACTAACACATTACTTGGCCAATTCATTGAACTCTGGTACGCGGGCCAGTTACATCATTGCTGATTAGGTGCGCTAAGTTTCTTGCCCTAAGTATTCGTATAAAGAAAAATGTCTGCCATAAGTATGATTTAGCAACTGTGCAATGGCTTCACATTCAGTTGATACTTTGAATTTCACTTGCATATATATATATATATATTTACCAATTCCTTGTGCATGTTTAGTTCTCCATGTTGTCCATTGGGCATGATGATCTTTACAATGCTACCTTTCTTTAAAAAAAAGAATTATGATCCTTATAGTTTTTAAACAATGAGTTTGGGTATCAGAATGTTTGGTCTTTTCCTCTCTATTAAACATGCTGTTAGATTCTTCGGATAGTTCATAGGTTCATATTTCTTAGGTAGTGAAGGATTGAATTCATTGCATCTTATTTTGTGGAATAAATGGTGTGCTATATTTTGTTTATGGATATAGCTTATATGTTTGTAAATGTCCTTCTAGGTGATTCATACTACTCAAGTACTCATTGAATTTCTGTCGTTTATTTTTATGCGAACCAGTTGTGCTTATTAATTATTTTATTGTGTATTTATGTTCTTGTACATTATTTTAGGCTTCCGAGTTGCATGCCCAGATTCACAAACAAGGTCCCATTCAACAGGCTATGGGACCAGGACCTTCCACAGCAACAAGTACAAAGGTATACATTTTTAGTTCCCCCCTCCTCGATGCTAGCAATTCTGGTCCATTAAGTATATTTCTGTTGCTTCAAGCTGCTTCATTTTTGTTCTTTAGAAGTCCTACTCTTTTTCATTTTTTATGTGGTACGGGTAGTTTTTCAAATTTCATATTGAGTGCACAATTCCTTCTATGGCCTACAAAATTAAAAACTGAAATTTCATATTGAGTGCACAATTCATTCTATGGCCTACGAAATTAAAAACTTTATGCACCCAAGGGCGTGGCTTAATGGTGTATGAAGTGGGTTTGAGAACCATGAAGTCTCGGTCACAAAAATGCTAGGGTGAATTTCTTTCCATTTGTCATTGCCTTAGTGGACCGAGTTACGTGAACTGTGTTTGGTGGGAGGTGACAGGTATTCCATGAAATTAGTTGAGATGCGTGCAAGCTGACAAATTAATAATAAATTTGAAACTTCATGTGAAAATTTGCCTTCACCATAGTTCTGTAGTTTTGTTCTTTTTTTTATTGTTTTTTTTATATAGAAGTTCTTTACACTTTTGCATTCTTGTTCTGTTCCTTCTGAGTATTGAAATTACAAAAAGAAGTTAATTGGTTTCATCGAATGGAGTTTCAGTGTCAAAAGGACTTGCTTAACCTTTCACTGTTTGTTTGCTCCTGCATTTAGGGTACGAAGAAGAAGAGCAGTGATCTGAAGTATGACATTTTTGGATGGGTAATACTTGCTGTTGGACTTGTTGCATGGGTTGGTTTTGCGAAATCTAATGTGCCGCCACCTGTTCATCCTCCTCCAAGATAAGGCCACAATATATGATATAGTTTTTTTCCCGGGTTTTGGTGATTCAAGGATATATTGTTGTAATAGATTTTGAAGTAGACCCTTTTTTGTGCTTTGATTCATATTAGTTATAAAATGATTTCCTGAAGCTGTTTCAGGATATTGTGCCTGCGCCCCTGGTTGACTTCTTCCATTTACCTTAATTGCTGGTCGTAACACATCAATAATTTGTTTGGCATATCAAATTCGGAAATAATGTTTTAGTTGACACGTGGATGTTTGCTATAAGCAAGATTAGGTGGGATATGATTTATTGTGTCATCTTCCCATTTATAGATTTAGGATTAGGTCGCATTGAATTGATTTTAATTACATTGAAAACGTGTAATTCGTCTAATTTTGGCCTTAAAGCTAATCAGCCCAAGAAGGCGATTCCATTTTGCTTTCTTATTTTCTTTCTAAAAACATGATATCGACCCCTTTTTAGTTGATGTTCTCATGTTATGCAACATTTTTTTTTTTTGGTAGACTAGATGGTATTAATATGTATAAAAAAAAGACATTTGTTTTGGCCATTGGGCCACATCCCGGCCTAGGGAAATCAACATATTAGAACCTAATTTACGTACATAGTCAGTTCCACGGATGTCTGCGTTTACTTGATTTTTCACAAACATCGGAGGAACTACAAAAAGAGTGGTATTACCATAGCAGGATTTCTTTGCTCCTTCCTTTGCCAATATGTCTGCAACCTGGTTCTGTTCCCTAGACACATGAGCCAATTCCACTTCTCCCAACTTGTTCATTAAAGTACCTGCACTCACAAATAATATTATCATGTTTAAAGTTATCTTCACTAACCATGTGCATGATCTCCTTCGCGTCGGTGTTGATTTGTAGGGGAGTGAAATTATGGTTCAAAGCAGTCTGGAGACCTCTTAGCAGGGCTCTCAATTACGCTTCAATGGGAGTAGTGACAGGTAGAGGTTGGATGAAGCCAAGGGTCCATTTTCCGTGGTGATCCCTGAAGACACCCTCTATTCCCCCCGGTCCTACTCATCCTACAACTGCCCCATCTATGTTAAGTTTATATTTTCCTCTTTCAGGGGCTCCCATTTGACCTATAACTGGTGTGGGCAGTGGTTGTGCCCTTCTTTTGCGATATGACATGGGTGAATTCCATTGACTGCCTATAGACATATCCATAACTCAAGGTATCTATTTTGTTGTTGAACACATTATTGTTCTTGTTTAGCCAAAGGTGCAAAAGGTAGAAAGGCAAGAAGGTTTTCCAATCCAACTAAACTCTATGCTTTTCTAGTCTCATCTTTTGCTAGAGATCCAATCAATTCCTGTTGTTCCAGTTTTCAAAACTCAGGTTGTCGTGCTTTGCATTATGCTGCCTTACTTCATTCCAGAAAAGATTAGCCACTTTGCAGTGGAATAACATGTGGTCAATGTCTTCAACAGGGTGGTCGCAAGTCTTACACCTAGCGTCAACATTTACCCCTCTAGAGGGGAAAGGTTGGTGGGTTCAGACTCTTTCATGCAGAAGAATCCAAAGGAAGATTTTGATCTTGTTGGGCACTGTAACTCTCCATATTTTATCAAAATCCTTGTTGGGGTGGTTATCTATGCCCCGTGAATTTACAATGTGGCTGTAGGCAGTCGACATGGAGAATCTACCATCGACTGTAAGGCTCCAGATTCTCTTATCCTCTTTTCTTGCATTAGGCTGCATAGGGTGATCTAGGATAATATTTTAGAGGTTATCCAGAAGGGCAGAGAAAGGTTTTCCAAATGCCAACTCCCATCATAGTAAAGGTCGGCTACAATGTAGTTCTCCTCTCGTTCTTGAAGAGGTCCAAGCACATAGGATCTGATGGGGTTAGAGTTGGCCAGTCAGACATCATTGAAAAAACTAACCATAATGCCCTTAGATGTCACCCATCTAAAGGTTGTGGCAATGTCCTTCCATCCATTTTGGATGTTTTCCAAGTTCTGGAGACAATACGTCTAGGGGATCCTGTGCAAGGTTTGTTGGAATGTTTGCCAGTCAAGACCCTAGCCCAAAGTTTACCTGGACGATGGAGGATTCGCCAAGCTAACCCCCTAGCATAACCCTGTTTCTAATGTCACTCTTGTGGATTCCCAGCCCACCTTGGACCTTGCTGCTAATTATAGTCTTCCAGTTAACTAAGTGCGTCTTTTTCTTTTTTTCGGTGAATCTCCACATGAAATCCCTGGTGGTTTTGTCAACGGCCTTAGTAATTTTTGCCGGAAGTTTAATGAAGTCCATAATGTGGGAATGTTTGCCCTTTCAATGGGTTGATATGTCCTTTAAATGAGAAATTTTTTTTTGGACGTGGGATATAAACTTATAAGATTTAATTGCACTAGCTTGCCCTTTTAAAGGTTGATATTTCCTTTAAACAAGAATTTTTTTTTGAACATGGAATATAACTTATAAGGTATTATGAAGTGAAAATATAAAACTTACGTCTATCAAATGTGCTTATGACTTGTTCTGCAATTACATTATTTCCTTCATCCTCCTGTTATTTTGAGTGTGGTTAATTTTTCTAATAGTTTATTTATGCAGACGCTTTTGTGACCAAAATCACTTTTCCAAAACTAAAAGAACTTATAATATTCTATCAACCGCATTTGTTTGTTTTTATTACTAATAAATGTCAGGCTTAAATGAAAATTACAATAAAACCAAGTGGGGTGTTTAGAAGTGAATTTGTGCAGTTGCCCAGCAGGCAGCAACTAACAAACAAGATTTCTCCAGTCTTGTGAAAAGGATCATTTTAGGTGCGGAAGAGATGCCATTAGAAGGTAATGCACTGGGACACTCTGGAGTTACCGGAGCAGTGCCTCTCACATGCCGTCGCTCTTTCTCTCCATTCCCCCCTCGCCTATCGTTCCACCGTGCCGTTCCTCCCCAAACCCGCCGATTCCAATCCTTGGCTGTTATTAAGAGAAGTCCTAAACGCCTCAAGTACTCAGCTCCTCGATTAACTAAGGTTTGATTTTCTCATCCTTAATATGCCTGCTCTTTGCTTATAGTTAGCAAGTTTCCCGACTACTTGTGGAGTTTTTATTGCAAACTGCAACTCGGTATAATCATTCTGCCATTTGGAACTGTATTTTGTTTTTTGAAGGATGACTTACCGTTTTGTTTCTTGTGTACTAATACTCGGAACGTGGTAGGAAGATAGATTGCTCTATGTTCAAGTTGATCAATTTGGCTCAGATTCCTGGAAGTTGGATCCAGTTGTTGAACTTCTTAAAGGAGGAGCAGTTGGAGTGATTCCCACAGACACTGTGTATGTTATATTTCTCTTCCTTTGCTTTTGATCGATTATACTTATTAGTTTGTGTTTATACCTGAACGGCTTCTCTTTTTGGGCAAGCCTCTAGTCTGATTCTAGCTGGGCTATGCAAAAAAGAAAAAAATGCCAATATAATCGTTGACAAATCTCCAAGTTAATTTTCTGTTCAACTATTCAATCATTTTGGTGTACTAGATGCCAGGACTTGCATAATAATATCTGGTGTTGGGATTTCCTCCTCTTCTTTTTTTCATACTTTCATCAGTCAAACTAACTAGTCATATTTTACATTTTTATTCTTTTCTTAAATAATAAAGCCTGACTTTGAGGTTTTAAAATATTATAGACTTGCTTAGCGTCAAGCCTACTTCACTTAATTGGAATGAGGCGTCACTGATAGTTTTGAAACATCTACATCCAATAATGCAATGTTGTAGTGAGATTAGAGAGAGCGAGGTTGAATTTTGTCTGCTAGGGAAGAAAAACGTGGTCATCATCTTTTCTATAACATGGATAGTAAAATGGACACACTGCAGGAAGCTATTCCCAAACAGTGATACTCACATTCCTATTACTGCTAGTATAGCATGTTAATTCCTTGCAATATGAAGCTGTGTTATATGAAAATGAATGGCAGTAGTATCAATTTGAGTAAGAAGTATACTTTAAGCCTCAGTCACAGTCTTTTATACGCTGAATGAAATTTTACATCTCTCAAACAGGTATGCAATAGTTTGTGACCTAAGCAGTCATTCAGCCATTGAACGTCTTCGTAGGTAAATGATAATAAACCTCTTAGTTAAATGTAAATTCATGTTTTACATTTCTTTCTCGGGTCACTTGATGACAGTGCCCCCCCTTTTTTTTCCTTTTGGCCAGAATAAAAGAGATAGAACCTTCAAAGGCAAGTTGCATTTATGTTACTGAACTGCACCTTTGCATCAGATAAAGCAACACAGTGGATACTGGAGCTGATTTAATTATTTTTGCCATATCCTTCCCTGCCTCTGTTACCTTCATGTTGTCTTCTTTACGTTCTGTGATTTTGCAGCCCCTTAGTATCATATGCCGATCCTTCCGTGACATAGACACATATACAACTGGATTTCCCCGTGGTAATGGCCAAGGTCTTACAGACATTTTTCGAGCAGTCAAGCATTGTCTACCCGGTCCTGTAAGTATGCATTACGTGTTTTACAGACAATTCATGTGCTATAAATTGTTAATTAGTCTTTCCAATTCATGCGCTATGAATTGTTAATATATCTGGTATACGTATATCGGGAGTGTCGGAGGTCTAGTGACATCCTAGAGTTGAATTTTATCATCAGGTGTTACTATGTGGTCTGAGAATTTCTTTTGTTACTTAGATTCCTTGTTCGTCGACTTACTGAATGTTTGTTTTTCCTTTATCCTTTCCACACGGGGGTGAGTGGGGTTTGCGTTATGTGACCTTTAATCTTTGACATTTTGTGTACTCAGGTGTGAGTAGTCCTGTAGATCTCTTGATACTGATAATATACTACTAAACTACTAATCACCTGTGTGGCAGTACACTTTCATCTTAACTGCTAGCAAACAGCTACCAAAACAATGCACGAGATATGGAACTGCAACTTCCAAATATATTTCAAGGAAAAATGTTGGTGTTCGTATACCTGATGATCCTGTCTGTCAAGCAATCTTAGAAAAGTTGGATGGACCTCTGATATCTACAAGGTATTCTGACCTCGTAGCATAGGGAAAATGAGTAAACTGATTTTTGCACAGTTGCACTTCTGTTTTGGGCTTGCATACCTGATGATAGTTATCCTGATTTAAATCACTTATTGGTTTGTGGTTCAGCGTCAAGTCACCAAAGGAGAACGAGTGGATACTGGATCCTGTCATTATAGCTGATGTATATGGCCCAGAGGTACTATTTCACTAATGATTCAGCTGCTTTAGGCTGCTTTTGGTACTTGCAACTTTCAAGCATCCCCTTCTTTTTTGCATTTAGAAATCAAGAGGAACTAATAACTATTGTTTCTGGAGAAATATATCAGAGTTGTATGCTCCATCATTACAACAGTAACTGCATTTGACTTTTCATCTATCAGCATACCTGGAACTCCTGTATTTAGAAGGCTGGAGCGTAAAACCCTCGACTGTGAATGTTAAGTAGGATCTCTTTCGTTCTGTTCTCATCAGACCAACAAATGTTTGTAGTTCCCTTAGTGTGTTATGTGTCTCTTAAATATGGATCTGTTATTGGTGCAACTCATAGGTTGGATATGCTCAACTCCTGCTCCATTTCTTGTACATGTTTTTCTTGTCTTAGATCTGTATGTTTATATTTAGCGTCCAACGTGCTTTAGTTGGTCGGTGCTGTCCTATTGTGGTCATTCTTTGGTTGAGAAATTACATGGTGGATTGAGTTTCTCTCTCTTTTCTGCTTTGGTTATGTTAGGGACTTGATTTTGTTGTTGATGCGGGTGTTCGAGTGGCTTATCCATCTACTGTAGTTGATATGACTGGAAGTGCTCCTCAAATTATACGGCAGGGAAAGGTAAAGTGGTAAACTCAGTAGTGTGTATTCGGGACTTGATGTTTAGTATTCTGTTTACCTACATGATTGCATATGTTTTAAATTAGTGAAAACTGCCTAGCAATTTTCTATGTTTTCCAATTAGGTAAATATGGTGACTCATAGTTGTTTCAGAGCACATACGCCTAATATCCAATGAATTATGTGTCAAATTAGAGTCTAATACACATAGCCTGGTAGATCTTTATAATAGAAAAACCTTGCGGCCTTATAGCTGTGTATGCACCTTCATCAGTGACAACTGCACTCGGTTGGTTTTCTATAATGTGTATTGTCTAAGAGTCTGGCAACACATCAAGACTGTAATTTAGACAAAGCTTCCAAAGAGCTGACAGCAGAAGAATGCTCTGCTCGCCTTGTGCTGTATATGATTTTGTTTCCCAGATGAGGATACTCAGCAAAATTGATCAAGTAAATTAGATAACTAAACTGGTACCTGTGGTCAAGAAATAATTTATCTGGACTGTAGAAGAACTTCTTAATACTAGAGATACATCACGTTGAAAGGAGAAAACTGCTTAAGTACCAGCGAGCATTAGTACTGAGTTGTGGTGTCAGAAGGATGCAAGGTTCATGAAACGATTAAATAGCAGCTAGAAAACATATCATGTCAATGCAATTGCGACAAGCTTAAGTGGAGATGCCAGATACCAGTTTACACATTGTTGTAGAATTAACATGACTGAAAATTTATAGCATAATGCCCTTTAAAAAGTGATTTGCTTCAAAATAATGATCGGAAAATAGTTCATGACTGACTGATTCCTGTCCTTCGTCCCTTTTTATATTCATAATAAAATGTATTGTTGATTTGTTTACCGGTAAGGTGAGTAAGTTAATAATCATGGATCAACTTTTTCTCTCCTCTCTTGTCATTCTCTGAATTAGAATGTTTGCATTCATGTTATGTCCTCTTTGTTTTGCTTGTTTACATTTGTTCAGGGTCCTAAGCAGCCTTGGATGATAGCGGAAGACGATGATTCTGCTCTAGATGAATAGAATCCATTACTACCGCTGTTTAAGTACGAAGTACTGCTTAAAATGTGCACTTCTTCAAGCCAGAACTATTGTACAGCCACAGATAAGATGGTGAATCTCTTGTTGATCTTGAATAGAGTCTATTAGTCTTCATTAGTGTAGATTGCTGTAAATACTCAATGTGGTAGATCAAGAATCACATGTAATATGTTGCTCATCTAAACTCTATAGCATGTAATGATCATCCTCTATCATTCCCTGCCTGCCCTCTGTTGATTTCTATTGAGTTTCTCGCCAGCTCCTTCGTGAGAACTGTGGAAGCCTTGTCCTGCCAGAATGCTATGTCTCTATTTTCTTTCTCATCATGTCGTGAAGGTAAGACTCTACTTCTAAGTTCTATGGTCTATGTCGAGAGGTGAGGAGGGTTTCTATTTGGTTTCAATTACTTAAAACAGTTTCTGATCAATTGAAAGGTTGAAATAACTAATGTTTGATGTTTTTTAACAATCAAGTTGGTTGTCAATTGTGGAACTTATTTAATTTTTCAAAGTATTTCTTATGGTAACAGTAATATTTCATCTTCTTTTTCCTACTTTGGGTACTTCTCCATATATTTCAAGTGGAGAATGAAACTTGAATGAGAACGTTTAGGGTTAAGTACGGGCTTGGGTTTATGTGTTGTACCGATAGAACAGTTTCTTTTCCGTCTGAATAACGAATCTTTTTGCTGACAAATGACGGCAAAAAGTTACAGTTTTAACTATTACTACTATGTTTAAAGACTAAACTGTATACAATTGAGATGCAAATAGACTTAAATTGGTACATGAAATGGTTTTCTTTTGAAGAATCTTCTTTTTCAATCAAACATCACATAGAGAATTATTTCAATTTCTAACAAAAATAAATTTAAAAATTATTTAAGATATGCTTACATTTTTATCCTTTTCTAACCCCATGTGTGGATTTCACCGTTCATTTTTGGCAAGAAGTTAAAAGTTTCTCTAATACTGAACGTTCGCCGTTTGGTCAGATGCATTGCACCAAAAATTAGCGCAAAATGCAAACCGTGCGATGCACGCTTAAGACAAAAAGGTAAGAGTGAATATTGAAATATTTAATAATGGCGGCACAATTTGAAACTCGAAATTAGTTTAGTCCCTCAGCCAGTTGGATTATATTCATTCTCCCGCAAGCTTCTCCTAAAAAATTCAAATACCGCGCTCACTGTTTTTAATTTAAACCTAACACCTCTTCCTCTGCCCTCTTTATATATCTTCACATTCCCCAACCATTCTTTTCAACCACCCATCTCTACTAAAACCCTAGAAATCCATATCCAATTTTCAGTTACAAAAAAAATGCCTCTAATCCCAGAAGAGCCCTTGCTCGCCTCTAACCCAGATAGATTCTGTATGTTCCCAATTCAATACCCACAAATTTGGGAAATGTACAAGAAAGCCATGGCATCTTTCTGGACGGCAGAAGAAGTCGATCTATCAGCCGATACTCGTCATTGGGAAAACCTAACATCCGGTGAAAGGCATTTCATCACTCATGTGCTTGCGTTTTTTGCTGCCTCAGACGGCATCGTTTTAGAGAACCTCGCTGGAAGGTTCATGAAAGATGTCCAAGTTGCTGAGGCGCGTGCTTTCTATGGATTCCAAATCGCCATTGAGAATATCCATTCCGAGATGTACAGTTTGCTGTTGGAGTCGTACATCAAGGATTCTGACGAGAAGAGTAGGTTGTTCCGTGCAATCGAGACTATTCCTTGTGTGGAAAAGAAGGCGAAGTGGGCCCTTCGTTGGATCGACGGTTCTGAAACTTTCGCGGAGCGTTTGGTGGCTTTTGCTTGTGTAGAAGGGATTTTCTTTTCTGGAAGCTTTTGTTCGATATTTTGGTTGAAAAAACGAGGGTTAATGCCTGGATTAACCTTCTCGAATGAGCTAATTTCGAGAGACGAAGGCTTGCACTGTGACTTTGCGTGCTTGCTTTACAGTTTGCTGAGGACGAAGCTGACTGAGGAACGAGTCAGGGGAATCATTGCAGAGGCTGTGGAGATAGAAAGGGAGTTCGTGTGTGATGCTTTGCCCTGTGCACTGGTGGGTATGAATGGAGATTTGATGAGTAAGTACATAGAATTTGTGGCTGACAGATTGTTGGATGCTTTGGGTTATGACAAGATGTACAATGCTCAGAATCCATTTGATTGGATGGAACTGATTAGCTTACAAGGGAAGACTAATTTCTTTGAGAAGAGAGTTGGGGAGTATCAGAAAGCTTCAGTTATGTCAAGTTTGAATGGCAATGGTGATACTCATGAGTTCAAGCTGGATGAGGACTTCTAAATTTAGTATTGTAGCTTCTTTTTAATTTTTTTTAATTATCTTGGTATAATTAGATTTATGTTGTTTTTTAAGGTCCAGTTATATAAAGTTTGTGTTTGTTAACATTAGAAAAAGTGAAGTGTTGTAATAATTGGTCTTTATGTTGTTTGTTCATTGTCTCGGTATGAAAAGTGCTTTCACAGCATATGAAGTGGCTTACCCTATTATTACAGTGCCCCTTTTTATTTCTTTAAAGGTTTCTGATTTGAAATGACTCAACTAACCTGTGAGTAGAGACAATGAACATACTAGGTTTCAGACTTAATATTTTCCAGGAACATACCTGTCAATCAATCAGGTTCATTTTGTTCCAGTAAGCCAAGTAACAAATCCACAGAAAATTGGGCTTGCCAGATTCTGAGTGACAGAAACTTTATCCAAAATTAGTCAGATATTTTCGTGAAACAATCAAATATTTGAACAAATGGATGATCTTTTACTTGAATTCATTAATCATGTACGCAATGATCTAGAAAAAGAAACTTACACCAAGGCCATTCCCGTTTCTCTTGCAATATTTGATTTCTCATGAAGTGAACTTCCAACGAGCTTACACCAGGAATCAAATCCAAGTTTACAAATAGAATTCATTCACTTGATTTTTTTTTCTTCGCACTCTGTTCTTAATTTTATCACCAGCAATTTGCTGGACCAGGTAGATTCCAACACACTCAAATTTGAATCTTCACTAAAATGAGATGTAACAATCAAATAATTAGATTAACGTTTACTAATTGCTACAGTATGAAAGCACAATCTTTTCTTTGATTGATGACTAGTGAAATTTGAGACGCTTGGGGATGATAGGAGAAAAACTAGTTCTCTACTTCTCTTGCTTGCTGCAAGTGCTTGCAGCCACCAGAGATGCGACAACCTTTGACAAGACAAATACAATAAATTTTGAGCATTGAAGAGCAGTGGCCAACGTGTTGGAACCATCATCGCATTGCGTTGTGGCCAATGTCAGTGACAGGCAAATGCTCAAAAATCAGCTTTAAATCATATCTTTCATAATATGAGTCTGAAATTTGCAGAAGCTTCAAGATTTCCATAGGCATGCCACTAGGTTTTTGTTCCACCAGTTGAGGTGACTGGTCCTCTATTCCGATTAACAGCACGAGGCACAAGTGATAATCCACGAGCCCTGCTACGGCCAAAGCTGATCGCTGAAGGGGAGTCCGAAGTGGTTAATTTTGATACTGCTGAAACGAGGTTGTCTATTGTTTCTTCCTCGACTTGCATTGCACTTGATGTCTCCTGACTCTTATTCAATGCTTGTTTATGCTGCGATTTCTGCCTCCGTTTCTTTGATGGACGAGCTTTTATGAAGAACTCATAAGATGCTGGAAATTTATGCTTGTCAACTAGATGTTGCTGCCTGCTTTTGTAGCTTTTCAACTTGATACCACAGCCTTCCACCAGGCACTCATACTACAGGACAACGAGAATTTCAGCAAATAGCTACATCTGGACATTTTAAAAAGATCAAACACTCTTTGAACAGTCTATAAACATACAAGTTCATGCAGACTTCATATATACAAGACCAACAACAATCAAAGAGTGGATTCTGCAACAAAGATTCAAGCAACTTCTAAACTTGGAAAGACAAGTACAAACATCGCAAACTTCTATCTCCTTGGGAGGGGAGGGGCAAGATGATGCACATTCAGGATGGGTAATGTATAGTCCCACATTAACTGGGATGATGCACGTAAACTGTTCATGTATGCACCTGCACAGTCCCTTCAACTATTACCTATACGAACAGGAACTGCATGCTACATTTACAATATACCTAAGAAGGAAGAAAGTTGAATCAACAAAATGGTATGATTCACCAACCGGAATAGAATATCCACAGTATAAATAGAGGATCAACAAGAACTGCTATTGTTTGTTGAATCAACAGGAATTGTTTGTTGGATCATCAAATTTGCGCTCACTCTAAACAAATAGAATATCCACAGTATAAATAGAGGATCAACAAGAACTGCTATTTGACATAAAACTCTTCTTTCGATAATGAATCAATCCTTACATTCAAAGAGAGTTCTAAGACAAACAATGGCTGAAGAATTCATACAAGAGTTCAAATGGGTAGAGTCTGAATTCTCCAGCCATTGTTTGTTTTAGAAATCTCTTTGAGTGTAAGGATAGACTTATTGTCCAAAGATGTGTTTTCTGGCAAATGGCAGAGTTCTTGTTGATACTCTATTCATTAACAGTCTATCTTTAAGAGCGAGCGCGAATAGGATGATTCAACAGACAATTCATCAGTTGTTGAATCATGCCATTTTTCTGATTCAACTTTCTTCCTTCTCAGGTATGTTCTAATATCAGTGTTTAAACAATGTAAGGGATTTTTTCTACATTTTCTATGGGGCAATCCTCACGAAAACTACGAGATAAAATATTACCATGGGATAGCCACGAGCAGCTTTTGCCTGAAAGAAAGAATCATGAGCCTCTGACACATGTATGCTGAGCAGACGTGATGTCGGGTAAACTCGAGAGCAGACAGAGCAAGATGCAGTATGTCGCGTAATATAGTGGTCTTCAAAGTCATCCAGAGATTTCATCCGTGCACCACAACCAATGATTGGACAGAAGAGATTGCTGTCAAGCATTCAACCAATTTTTATCAGAAGTTAGTGATGTATTAATAGATTTGCCAAACATCTGTAACAATTAACAAAACCAGAGATCGCCTCAAGAATGACAAACAAATGTCAACTTAAGAATATTACATTCATAAAAAAGAAATAACAGGTTAAACAATACATAATTAGGATCATTTTACAGTAATAAAGAAGAAAAAGAACCTCAGTAGGTGTAAATGAGCACTTTTGAGTATTGAGGCTAGGCCAAGTAGATCTGAGGAAGTGGTATAGTGATTGTATCACATAGTGAGCACAAAACCAGGTCATTATTAATCTATGCAAAACTTCATGTCAATCAAGATCCAGACTAGTATTGCAAAGTGGAAACTGATATATTGTGAAGTTAGCCTACTCTTCTAGTTTCTTCTTAATTATCTCAGATCCTGTAAACATCTAGACATGAAGGTACAAAATCCACCCCTTAACTTCTGCATCCTTAAGTTTGGAGTAACCACAGAACTGCTGACAAACAAGAGGTGCCCGTTGCTTGCCTGATCTTATCTTTATTTGAAAATTCATACAAAATACTAAAATTACAGCTCTTTTATGAATCTTTCTCCCCTTTTGTCTCTGTTCACCATCTCCCTTCTGCTTGTGCAACTAATCTTCCCCATGCAGATGCACCTCGCAACTTTTCTGTATACCAAGAAATGTTCTATTCCCTTCAGTTCAGTATGGAACAGTGTTTCATGAAAAGCTAATAACATTCTTCAAGGAAGAAATGCTCTGTATTGAACTCGTGACTATTGGGACATTTACATGTTATTGTAATAAAAGGCATGTATACACAACTCACACCAGAAAGATGTTACCATCTACGGACCACAGCTGACAATTATCTCCTATTGCGAATCTACAATCAATGCTCTGATCTTATATTTGACCTTGCAACACCAAAAACTTTTCAAGCCTGTTTTAATAAGGATTTTGCAATCACATTCTAATGTATATCCTAAATAGTCCAACTTCTCTTTTGTACTTGAGGCTACAGCAATAACTTCTTTTTTTTCACTCCAAGAGAAAATATAAAAGTGCATATTTTCTCAATCTCAATAACAAAGGAAGAGCATTCTGATTATGAATATGATCCTGAATTCCGTTAATAATATCATTCAACATTATGGTTTGATGTGACTGTCATTTGATTTTTCTCAGTATATAAATCTGATAAACAAGGAGAAGCTTCAATACCTGATTTCCTCATCTGTGATATTTTGAACTAGTTGCTTCTCTTCTTCGGTCAAATCCAATGCAACCTGGAAATGAACAAAAAGAGAGTAAACAGAGAGATCGTAAGTTCAAATAATTGAGAGGAAGAAGAAGGGTGGAACCTGCTTAGCGAGAAGCTCTCTTTGAATGTTACCGTAAGCGAAGAAGGGGTCATCAGGACCAAAACGTCGACGAATAGGGCTCCAGAACGGAAACCCTAATTGGTGTTGCGTTTCAAACTCCATCGCCATTAATTTTGAATTTCATTCACTACCTATGCTTTTGCCCTTTTGCGTTGCGGAACATCTTTTTTACTTTCTCGAAAGTCCTAAAATATTTTATACATTTTGTTTTAAAGTTAATTTTGAAAACGGAAAAGGATCAAAATTGTCTGAACTATGCAAAATAGACCACTTATACCCTCCGTTAGATTTTTGGACCAAAAATATCTCTGCCGTTATCTTAAGAGACCACAAATACCTTAACAACACACATGTGGCAAGCCATGTGACACTAATTTCGCCACCTAAGCTGCCAACTAGGATATCATATAAAATTAGGCTTTTTTTTTAAGAAATAAATAAAAAATAATTAAAAAATA
>JBCEWC010004282.1:0-27710 GCA_038996855.1 Solanum aculeatissimum | reverse complement strand
CACAGTTAGAACCGCTAAACACATGGGCTCAATTTGAGTATGTATAAGGTCTTGACAGGCCCGTTGCTTGGGTAAAAAGATTAAATCCTTCCATACAGCCACTAAATAAAATAGAATACTTGTCTATTTCTGTTCGAATATTTTAATGACCGCGCGGATTACCTCCAGTCTTTAAGATTAAGGGTATTATTTGATACGGTCTGGATAGCAGCAGTCGGACTACCGCTAGCTGCCTTCAGATCCTATCATATGGTATATATATATATATATATATATATATAATATTTAAAATACGATATTGACATAATATACTACCATCATTATCATTAAAAAATAATTATAATAAAGTAAATAATAATAATAATAATAATAACAATAATTTATAATGAAAATGAAATATATTCTTTTTAACAAATTTTAAAAGTTAAGTATTAAAAATATGTAATTATTGGATAAAATTTGAAATAAATTCATATACTTTTAAAAAAAATTTAAAATACCTATTTTAATCAAATGACAATCTAAAACGGGTTTAGGTCGGTCAAAATTGGATGTCAACAGCTGCCCCTTCTTTGCTCGAGAATGAAGGATAAATTTTCGAGCAAAAATGTTGACGGAGTAGCCAATTTTGTCTAACCGATGAAATATTATCGGAGGGACCAAATAGGATATCAGGGGTTATGAAAAATTATGACCGAGACTTCGATTTCAAGTCGCCTACATATCTCTGGTTATACGAGAATCAGACTATGTGTAGTTCTGGATTTAGAAACAAACAAAATTCCTAAAAATAGAAATAATGGTATAGGGCTCGAAGTAGGAGCGATAGTAGCTTGAATTAGAAACGTTGGAGCACACAACTGTACAAAGAGTGTGAACGTATCAAGTATTGATAGAAAAATATTAGGGAGAAATGAGGATAACGCGGACAACATAAAGAGAAGAATAAGACTTATTGTGGTTGGAACAAAACAAAAGGTCTGTCTTTAGAGCGACAAATAGGAGTCCATGGATTTTATGATCTATGACTTTAAAAATACTAAATAAAACGGTTATAGCATGTATATTAATTAGTGAAATAATCATAACATGATGCAAGTTCCCACTTAGACTATGAAATTTGCCATAAGACGATAAGGATGACATCACAGGACATAATGTCTTAGGCCATGCTAAATTGTAAATTATATCCTCAGGTCATGAGATGATGTCCATAGGCCATGAAAAATAATGCCTTTGGACAATGATACCTTCGGATCAAGATACACATAAATTAAATCCCTAGGTCATGAAATGATGTCCGTAGTCCATGAAAGATGATGCCTTTGGACCATGACGCCTTAAGGGCATGATAAGAACAAATTAAATCCCTAGGTCATGAAATGATGTCCTTAGGCCATGAAAAAATGATGTCTCTAGACTATGATGTCTTAGGGGTAATAATACGTTATGCAAATTTTTTTATATATTTTTTTAATTTAGGTATTACGTAAAACTTAGCGGGCCAACTAATATAATGTAATTTTTTAGGACAAAATAATGTAATATATATTTTCGAGCATACTGCAATAGAAATCTCGAGCACATGAAATTTTCGAGGCAAAATAATGCAATACAATTTTTCAGTCGATATATAAATTTAGGTATATGCAATGCGAATCTAGGGCACGTGTAATTTCTCGAGCCTATATCATGCAAATTAAGGAACATGCAATGCAAATCTCGGACCTAATGCAATGCAAATCTCGGGCACATGTAATTTCTTGGGCTTAGCTGTAATGCAAGTCTTCGACATATGCAATTTCTCGGGCCTATATCATGCGGATTTGGGTACATGCAATGCAAATCTCAGGCACATGTAAAAAATGCAAATTCAATGCAAATATCGGGGCCACAATGCAATTCTTATTGGGCACATGAAAAAATGTAAATTTGTGCAATGCAAATCTCGGGCCATAATGCAAAATGTTGAATTATCAGGCCAATGCAATGTAGAGTAATATTTTGTTTTATTGGAATGTTTAAGCCATATTGAAATGTGCACTCTTTTGCTCTGCATTCAAAGAAAAAATATTAGTTCATAAGAGGGGGAAGGTTGATATGTCCTTTGTCGTGACCAGTATGCTTCATCTATAGTTGATGTCTAGACCTCTATCGGGCATTCGCCTTGGGTAGGATGGTATAAAATTTAAAATTTTAAAAGTAGTATATGCGTGTATATATATACTGAAAAGTTAATAAAACAAAGCAATTGAAAATTCATAAATGATTTAGAATCTTCGGTGGTGGCACATTTTGAAACAAACCCAATGTCCGATTGAGGAGGCGCCTTCAAATTACCCAAATGTGTTTGCCTCCAATGCAGAATTATGACTCTTTTCTATAATTTCCGTGTTGAATTTTTTAGTTTGTCTCAAAAAAATTGCCTCACTTATCTATTCTGATAGAATATGCTCCCAAAAGAATTTTTGAGATCCTCTAAAAAATTCTACCCTAGTTTAGGATTGAAGGGAGGGAATGATTTTTATTATGATAAGAGCGAACTCCATAGGAGCACCTACGTATCCCTCTTAAACGGGAATCAGGTCTGACGTAGTTTCAAATACAGAGAGCAAAAGCAAAAGCTAAATGTAATATCTCTTTACAACATCTGAATTGATAGGCCTGGGTCAGATTTTGCCATCCATCTCTACGAGTATAAGTGCTCCTCCAGTCAAGACGCGATGGACTATGTACGAACCTTGCCAATTTGGTGCAAACTTTTCTTTTCCTCATCTTGATTTGGGAAGATTCGCTTCAAGATAAATTGTCCGGGCGAGAAGTAGCTCGGTCTAACCTTCTTGTTGAATGCTTGGGTCATTCTATTTTGATAAAGTTTTCCATAACAGACAACATTGATCCTTCTTCCATCAATCAATGCCAATTGTTTAAACTTGCTTCGTACCCATTCAACGTCACTCAATTCTGCTTCTTGAATAATTCTCAAAGATGGTATCTCAACCTCGGCAGGAAGCACAGTTTTGTTATCATAAACCAGAAAGTAAGGTGTTGCTCTAGTAGAGGTTCGAATGGTAGTACGATATCCCAATAGTGCAAATGGTAGCTTCTCATGCCACTTCCTATAATTATCGATCATTTTCTGTAGTATCCTTTTGATATTCTTATTCGTGGCTTTTATCGCTCCATTCATTTGAGGTTTATATGCAGTGGAGTTTCGATGGTTGATCTTGAATCGATCGCAGGCTTCCTTCATTAGATCACTATTAAGATTAGCGCCATTGTTAGTAATGATAGTCTCAGACACACCAAATCGGCATGATGTTGTTCTTGACAAAACCATTGACAACCTTCTTGGTGATGGATTTGTAAGATGTGGACTCAACCCACTTGGTGAAGTAGTCAATGGCAACAAGAATAAACCTTTGTCCGTTTAATGCTACCGACTCAATGGGACCAATGACATTCATGCCCAAGATGCGAAAAGCCATGGTGAGTTAGTGATGTGGAGCTCGTTGGGGGGGAGGGGAACTCAGATCATATCGGCATGAGTCTGGCATTGGTGACACTTCTGAACATATCGGATGCAGTCTGTTTCAATGGTCAACCAAAAATAACCCGATATGAGGATCTTTTTTAGCAAGGATGAAGCTATTCTTATGAGGATCACATGTTCCCGTGTGGATCTCTTCTACCAATCTAGATGCTTCCTTAGCTTCAATGAACCTCAACAAACCCAAGTTTGGAGTCCTCCTATATAGGATTTGTTTGTTTAAGAAAAATTAATTTTCCAACCTTCTAATTGTGCATTTTTAGACATTTGTTGCATCCCCCGGGTAACCACCACTTTTTAAGTATCGACGGATATCATCGTACCATGGCTTCTATTCGGTTCTTCTTCAACATGAAAGCAATATACAGGCTACTCATATATACGAATGTGAATGGGATCAATGTAATTCTGATCAGGGTGCTTAATCATAGAAGATAAAGTAGCTAAAGCGTCTGCAAACTCATTTTGGATTCATGGAATGTGCTTGAATTCTACTTTAATGAATCTTTTGCAAAGCTTTTGCACACAATCCACAAATGTTGATCTCGGCCGTATCTAACATTTATGTGGAGGTTTACAAATAAGGTCTCTTTCTTTTAAGAAACAATTATCCTAAAATGTTTAAGTGATAATTGAAATAAGTGCGACAATAAGCAGATAATTAAGAAGACTAATCTACCCCAAATAATAAGCAAAGAGAGAGAAATACTAACTAGACAATTTATTTCCACTCGGATCAGTTTACTCGACTTTTATTTTGAAAGAAAAAATTAAATTTTGTCATTTTTAGCTCGCTTGGCTTATTTAAGCCGAGGGAAGAAAACCAAAGCTCGAGTGTAGATCATCCTTTCTGAGGGTCCTATATACCCCTTTCCTTCCTAAGTTGGTTTGTTATAATTAACTTAAGAGCTTACTAAAAATTGAAAAACTCTAGTCGATTCTTAAAGTGTCTATCGTCCCTTCCTATGGTCCAAGAGGCATTGGACTTCTAATCTTGGAGGTTCTAGACTTGAAAAAATAATATAGGGCTCCTTATTAGACTCGCATCAATTCAAATAAAGAAAACGAGTAAGTAGCACAAAAAGTCTCAAATTATGCCTCTTAAACAGATAAAAGAAAACACACAAGTATAAAGTGCAAAATTTTAAAAATATGTCACAAAAATAAACTTGTTAATTTTTTATTATACATTTTTTTACTTCATTTTAGAAAAAATGTAAAATATTTATCAACGTTTAGAATATATATAACATTTTGAAATTGTCAAATTCCCCTTACTTCCAAAAAGTGTGCTAACATATTTAAGAAACCAAAAAAATACGAATATAATTTTAATGATAAAATCTTCTTTTTATAATCTGAACAACTTTGTTTTAAATCTCCACTTAAGGTTTATACAATTAAAACTTGATTAAAAATCCTACGATTTTTTTTAAAAATCCGTGGCTCTTGAAGGTATTCCCAAAATATTTAGATCATAAAAAAAAAATCCAGTTAACTACTAACAAAGGTATTTGAAATTTAATAGAAAAAAAGGGTTAAGATGATAAATTCCAAGGAAACAATTAAAAAAATATTTATTATTATTATTATTTTAAGCGAGTAATCCTAAAAGAGAAAGAACATTTAACAAGTTTAACTAAGTGACTGAAATCAAATTAACATATTAGTTCCTATAGGCATGTTTTCTATCAAACATAGACATAAAACAAGAATAGAAAATTTAAAAAAATGTAGATTCCCTTCCCCCGATTGAAAATAACCCCGATTTCACTATATTTTGTTTACATCATTTGAAAAAGTAAAATACAATGACGATAATAACATTAAGAAAACTTCAGGTCCCTCCTTCTTCGCCTCCATCTCCTGTCCCAGACGACTCTTCACATCTAACTAGAATTTAAACCTTGTTAGAAGAATTCAAATAGTGGAGATTAATCAAAGGAATCATCCTTCTTCTTTTTCTATTTGTTATTATATTTTCTTGAAAGAAAAAAGAAAAATATAACTGTAGAAGCAAAGAGAAGTGTGGAATTGTTCATGTGTGAAGTCTTGTCCCAAAAAAAGTGTCTAGTTATGAAAATTTTTATATTTATATAGTGGGGAGAACAAGTTAGCAAAAGATAAGAAAATCAATTACATTGCTCATAATTACCATGAAGAAGGGAAAATATCATATACTAAATCAATAATTTCCCCAAAATAAATAAACAAAGCTCAAAAGGAAAGTTACAGAGATTTCTATGCAGAAATTATGCCAGAGACCTTCCCATATATATCATGATAAAATCAATGCATATCTAAGTTATTAAAATTAAGTAAAAGAATAAGAATTCAAGAGAGAAAATCAATTGAACAGACTAATCAAATATTAATATTAGTCGGTATTTACCATAGCCCTAATAGGCAAGGATCTCAAGAATTAACTATGTCAATTACGCCTTATAAATAAAAAATCAATCACATAATGTTACACCTTGCCATAATTAGTGTCGGAAACTACCGATCAATTAGCAAGTTAAATTATATTATGATTAAACCAAATATACCAAACTCATATTGCAGCTTAGATTTAGCAAATTCACAATAGGCAAATAGTCAAAATTGAAGGAACTGGACATCAAATTAGACTCGACCCATTAAGTCAAGAATTAACCATAAGCCACTTCTTGGAAGAAAATGGACCACTCACGCATGAAATCACATGATTTATCATTATCTAGCTCTCACAATCAGTCCAAAACAAACATAATATTATGCAAATTATTCAGAGCCATGGTACCCCGACAGATTTCAAATTAAACTTTAAGAATGGTGTTTGACGTAGCCTATGACTGAAGGTGACCTCTACCGGAGGGGTCTTGGTGTGGTTGCTTGTTACTTTTCTGGTGAGTGGAGGAGCAAACGAAGGAGGGAAGAAGAGAGATGAGGGGTCGCGGTGGTAGTCATCGCTGGCCGCGGGTGGTGAGGGAACGAGTGCAGGTGACGATATTTTGTTGTTTCACCAGTTAGAAGGGTAGTGAGGAGGATGAAAGGGGAGAAAATGATCATATGGCAGGATGTAATTTCTGCCAACGTTCGCCAAAAAAATGGAGAGGAGTGTTGGTGATGGTGAGGTTGTCGTCGGCGGCGAAGGTGTCACTGCGAGAGAGGGACGAAGGAGGTCGTCTGGAGGCCTCCAGTCGATGGGAGAAAGAGGGGTGGCACTGGCTGGGGTTGTTGGCGGTTCCTGTGTACTGTCGGTGGTAATGGGCAGGAGTTTTTCAGTGGGATAACTTGGCAAGAAAAGGAGATGAAGGAGGAAGGTGTGGAAAAAAATGGAGAAGAGAGGCGACTGTGGTGATTAGATGAGGAGTAAAAAGGCGAGGCAGCGGAGGTTGGGGTCATCGGTTTCTGTTTTTCCGGCGAGGGTGCCATTTGGGTGTCGTTGGTGGAAGGTGCTGGCAGAGAGAAGCAGCGGCAAGGGAGACGCCGATGGCGTTTGATGGGAGAAACGTGAAGGGGTGATTTGGTGTTTTTCGGTGGTCTAGACGGAGGGACAACGAGAGGTTGAGGGAGGTGCTATGGTGTGATGATGGTGAGGAGTGAAGTGAAGAGTTGACGGTTTGGGGGGTGATAATTATAAAAAGGAAAATTGATTTGAATCGTTAGATTAAATGGAGCAGACGGTTGTGATTAATTATCATGATATGAGGGAGATTCAGGTTGAAATTGGATAACCCCAATTTAATTGATATGAAATTGTGTTGGGAATTTAAGATTTAGCCACAAATTGACTCAATTTGGGCTAGAATTGAAAAAATTGTAAAAGAGTTTAACCAAGATTGAAATAAATTGTAAAGAAATTGGCTAGAATTGAAATGAATTGGATTAAAAGGCTATGAATTAAACAAATTGGGATTAAATTCAATAGATTGTCATCTAATTAATTATAATACTTATAAAAAAATATACAAAGTTTTAAATAATAATCTTTATGTAAAGAAAATACGCAATATGTGCTAAAATTATTAAGAAAAATATTAAACGTATTAAAATTATTATTTTAGATTCTAACTTGATAAAATAATATATATAATAATATCTAATGTATTTAAAATACGATATCCACATAATAATAATAATAGTAATAATAATAAATAAATAAAAATATTTACAACTACTATCATTATCATTAAAAAATAATTATAATAAAGTAAATAATAATAATAACAACAAATATTTATAATTAAAATGAAATATATTTTTTTCAAACAAATTTTGAAAGTTAAAAAGTATTAAAAATACGTAATTATTGGATAAAATTTGAAATAAACTCATTTACTTTTAAAAGGTTTTAAAAATACCCATTTTAATCAAATGACAATCTAAAACGAGTTTAGGTCGGTCAATATTGAGTGTCAACAACACCAGCTAAATTCAATTTTTTACCTCAATTGAAAGTCCCAACCCAATTTCTGAGTCCCCAACGCGTTTCTCGTGAAAAATCATTTGAGATAGACCTTTGAATTGTCCAATTTGTACTTGAAATGGAAGAGAAAACGTTTCTTGAAATCATCCAAATGAGCTGATCGCGAAAGAAGGAGAAATATACATCAGGCAGTAAAAAGGTCTCCATGAACGTAGCCAACAGTGGCCCGCAAATACGGAAGGTTGACCAGGGGACCTCCTCAAACATGGAGCCTGGCCTACGAGTAGGTCAAGAAAGTTGACCTCTGTGGTAGTGCCCTAGCTCTGTGAATGCGGAGCATATGGAGGGAGACCTCCGCGATCACGACACCAAGGCCCATAAATATAAAGTAAAAATGGTCGTGCACCAAATTTTTGTTGCAATGGCAATTTGGACAAAGTCCAAAATTTTCAATGGGGTATTCAGAATTCATCTAGAACCCCATGAACGCAAACGGACTATGCTACCCTACCAAATTCAACGTTTTGGACTTAATGGTGCAGTTAAAATTTCTATACAAGATTGTTACGATTGAATGCGGATCTCACTCCCAGAGCTATTAATAAACAAATTCCATCGAGGGTCTTGGAATGTGTCTAGAAACCCCGGGAGTCAAATGATAGGTTGTTCTAGACCAAGCTTGATATTTTGAAGCTAATTGTACTATCAGAATTTTCATCCGAGCATGTTTTCCAAGAATGTTGACCAAATTCAACTCTAGGCCAAATTTTAACAACCAAACTCTAAATGACCTAAACTCACAGCGAAGGCCTAAATACTCGAGCCAACTATGCTTCTAGCCTAATTTGACCATTTTAAAGCTGATGAAGCTGTTAAATTTTTGTTTTGAGGCCACCTCCTAGAGTTTTGACCAAAGTAAACTGTTCTAACTCTAGAAGCTTCAAAAACACATAAAAACCAAACTAATGACCAAAAAACTAGACTGTTAGTGCAATAAAGTCATAAATGACCTTAGATTACTACATGAAAGCTATAAACCCTACAAAAATGAGAAACAAAGGAAATAGGTTGGAAGGTCATTAAAAGCTCGCGTGGTCTTGTTGTATGCTATGGTCCTTTCCCAGATATGTATGATTTCCTATGATGCTTTACATTGTTCTACTCATGGTTTTAATGTGTCACGACCTGAACCTAGATCCTAGTCATGAGAAGACAAATGTGGCACCCAAAGGCACCCCATCCAAGCCTTTTGATCATATCATAAACATACATAAGGTAAAGTAAGCAAAACATAAGAGTGTAAACAAGAGAAACATATCAATATCAAAGTCATAGTTTCCCTTAGGGGAATTACAATATCTTTAGTCCAAAACATGCCTCTACATCATAGATCTTGAGGGGACTAGAACATGTTGCTAGCTCACCCTCAAGATAAAATGATAATGAAATTATAAAGTCTCAACATGAAAACATAACATCAATAAGGCTTGTCCCCGAAACATTGAAACTCACCAACAATCTTCAAAGCTCAATCCAACACTAGCCACAAAATGAAGAAATAGTCTCATTGTCCATCCCTACATGGTTCGATCATGTAGGCAAAAAAGTATGTGTTAGTATGTGGAATATACTAATTATGTAGGTATATTATGCACCATGGAACATCACAACATAATATAAATATGCATAATCATAATTAATAGAATAACGATGAGATATGAATGATTAATGCATGTTTAAAAACATGAGTAGAAGCATCATAAAACCTTTCATCACCTAGCATACATATGTAG
Organism: Solanum aculeatissimum; assembly: GCA_038996855.1. NCBI lineage: Eukaryota > Viridiplantae > Streptophyta > Magnoliopsida > Solanales > Solanaceae > Solanum > Solanum aculeatissimum. The sequence goes on along the minus strand of JBCEWC010004282.1, from coordinate 17,956 downwards.
GAATAATATCATAATCGACAATAAGACTATGTGGACTATTAAATGAAATCCCGATGTCCCCTCTACATCGAGCGAAAGGGGACTCTACTTTGCAAATATAGACATGATCCCACCCTTTAGGCTTAACTCTAGCACGGTGAGTGTCATATGAACATACAAGATCACACCCTTTAGCCTTAACCCTAGCATGTTGAATATCATATGAACATAATATTAAATGGACCCATTTGCTAGCCTTATAGGCACATAATTATCAACCTACGGTGGCATGTAGTTATGAGACTTGAGAATTTATGTAAGGATATTTGGGGATTGTCACGATCCAAAAATGAGTGTGATGGCGGTTGTCTTATCTCAAAAAAATAAATCAGCCCAAAATTTAATTATTACAATAAAATACGGAAGGATAACAAAAATAAAAGTTTAACTACAAAATGTAATCCAACTTAGTTAAAATTTCTAAAAAACCTGATTGTCACGTGCACAAGCCACTACTATATTACAATAGATTTGAAAGAAGAGTACAAGTCTCAAATGATATTATCTCTAAAGTAGAACAAGATCATGAATAGGAGAAAGAGGGCTCACTGAGATTACAAATAGCTACCTCACTAATCTCCATAGAAAGCCTCGAATAAAAAAAAGAGAAAAGAGAGTATTACAAAGATCCGAACACATAACCTACAAAAATATAAAATCAAGGGGTGAGCACCAACCACACGGTACCCATCAAGTCAACTAACAAAATAAAGCAAGTCCAATAGAATACACAAACTATTTTTATCCCAACTGACCTGCACAATTATAACTTGCACAGAAAATTAGCTTAGCCCAGCAATGCATAATACACAATAAAGATAGCTTTCATAAAATCACAATTCAAAATCACAAGCCACAACTTACAAGTCATAACACAGTCAATCACAGGAATAACATCAGACCACACAAGAATTTGCAGGGATGAGATACAATGCTTATGCAATAATTGTCGACAATGGTCTCGGCATCACAAAATCACTAGCAAAGATCTAAGTATATCGTCGGCAATAACCTCAGTATCAAAACATCACTAGCAAAGATCTCAGTATCACAATATCGCTGGCAATGACCTCGACATCACAATATCACTAGCAAAGATCTTAGTATCATGATATCGCTAGCAATGACCTCAGCATCACAATATCATTAACAAAGATATCAGTATCATAATATCGCCAACAATGACCTCGACATCACATCTCGACCAGTAAAGACCTCGGCCTCAATTTTCACTATCTCACTCATATCAGTTTCCAAAACCAATGCAAATATGTGTGACATAGAAAGAATGAACATGAGATAAATTTCACAAACATATCCACTCATAATCACCAATCATAAAAATATATCTCAATGTAGAATTCTTATCACTTAACCACATTTTTAATTCAAGTGTTACAACACCACACCAACTCACATCTACCTTTAATCATTCCATTTTTATAATATCAAAAATATTTCATGAATCACACATAGAAGAAAGAAAATTTTAGGAATTCTACAAGAATTACAAAGTTTTGAAATTCCACTTGCCTCAATTAATTACAAACAATCACTTGAAAATTTGAGCCTTTCATAACACTTTCGGATGATCAAAATCTGTTCAAATACATAATCTACATAAGAATACGAATCCAATGACACTCATATTGCTATATTTATTTTTAGTTCATAAATCAGGTAAAAAGGTCACCTTGAGCCCTCCAATTCAAATCTAAATTTTTTTAAAATTATATTTACTCATAATAAACTAAACTCATATGCCAAATTTCAGCTAAAACGAATCGTTATTCAAATCCCAAATCAAGATTTTATTTTAAGAATCTTATAGCTATATATTCTTAATTTAACATAAATTGTACAAGTTTCTACCCTAAAAATTTATTCCTAATCTCATGAAAGTTTAATAGAAAGGAAGTGAAAAATTACCTTCACGCTTGGAAATGAAAATATAATGACCCGAAATTTTTTAAACTTTGTATTGGTGGGTCAAGGTCCATTTTGAACTTGTTATAGTTGATTAGTGATGATCATGGATTCTATTAAAGTGGTCTTGTTCAAAGGAATCGTGTTGGTGGAGTCTTGTATGGAACCGTGTGGAAGGACTGACTTTGGATGGCCATATCTCTTTGTATAAGATGAACAGTGTGGGCCACGACATATCAAATCAAATCTCTCTAAGTTATCTTCGCAAAGAAATTGGTTTCACTTGATTTGAAGTTCGGATGTAGACGTTACGACCCTTACAATGAGATTGCCCGTGCAAGAAAGTGTTCTGGAAAAAAAAAGTTGTTTTGGGACTAAGGCACTGCCTTATGGGAGGGACCATGGGCCATGTGGAGGCTCACAACCCGTGAGCCCCTCCGTGGACTAATCTAGTGAGTTCCAAGGGTGTTGGACCAAGGCCTCGGACCAAGTGAAGCTCTATGGACCACTTCATGGTCTGTGTGATGCTCATGGTCCGTGAGGGGCCTTCGTGGAGTGGTCCAGAGACTGCCTAGACCCCAGAACCAGGACTCCGGACAAAGTAAGGCTCCACGGACTAGTTTACAGTCCATGTACAACTTCACGGACCGTGAGTCCTATCGTGGAGTGATCCAGAAAGTCTTTCAATATTTCAAACCAATGCATGAAACGAGTTAAGTCACATGGTAGGGTTCATGGTCCGTAAACAACTACACGGACCGTGTGGGTGCTTCCGTCAGAGACTGTTCCAGTTATCTTCTCTGTTTCATTAATGGTTAAATGGTAATTTTAATTATTCCTAGGGTCGTTTTAGCCCTTCTAAACTCTCCTAAAACCCCTAAATTGAATCCTAATTCATTTTAATTCATTAAAGCTCCCAGTTCCTCTCCCAAATTCTCTTAATTTTCTCTCATCTTCCTTTGGAGACCAAGCTTGAAATTGGGGAAAACTCAAATCTTCATCAGAATCTTCTCAATCTTTTTGTTAAATTCAAGGTATGTGGGTTTGATTCATGGTTTCTCTTTCAACCATGAAGACCCAAAAATTATTTTCTCAAATCTTAATAAATTATGAATTTTCTTGAAATGGGTCTTTTAAGTTAAGAATGATTTAGTGAAATTGAAGTGTAGGTTGTTCTTATTTAATGATTTCAAGGTGAATTAAGCCTTTATTTGTTGAATTCCTTTGATTTAAGGAAGGTACAAGTATAAATGTTCCTTTACTCTTTAATCCTTACATGGGTAGTGCCAAATTGAGATTTAATTGTTGATTTAACCTTGAATTTCTTATGGATTCTTCTTAATTTGAATTTAAATTATGAATTCTAGTTATCCATGCTATTCTCATCATCAATCATGGCATTTTCATGCATGAACATGGAATTCAAGAAGGATATGATGTGGGCTAAGTCCCAAATATGTTTATGACTATAATTTTGAACAAGTATAGGTTATGACAAGAATGTGATCACATAATGCCTATGATATGGCTCTTTGAGAAACTATGGGTGTTTACACCAATATGATTTGACAAGTATGGAGCTACTCCTATGCATGAAGATTGACATGAAAGCGTATTTGGGTTTTTAGCCCAATGAAGTATGATTATGAAATCTGTTTGACTTTTTAGTCATGTATGCATGAATATGAAGCAAGTGATTTGGTCTTAAGCCTAATTATACATGGTATGATGCCAAGTGTTTTCAATCCATTTTAAAGGCATGTATATGTATACGTATTCCTGTGGAATGATGGCCTAGCACCGAGTGGGATTGGAGTAGTAAGTGGGCTATCCCCAAGGGTCTCACTCCTTTCTCTCAACTATGTGCCAACATAGGTTATGCAACAAAAATGGGTAGTCCCATAAGGTATGCTATGATATGATATGATATGTTATGGAAATCCTTCCAAAATGACTGGGTCGTAAGGAAGGTATCCATCACCCCAAAATGATTGGGTCATAAGGTGTGGTGTAGGTTACCTTTGGCAAGTAATCTTCTCTCATCCGATAGGAGTCCTCATTAAGCAAGTTCATGTTTTATCTCACATGAGTTTGGATGTCAATTATGGTCACATCCCCTATACTATAAGCATTATGGCATTTCATGCATCATGGATCTCATGGCATAATGATATACTATCCTTTCCTATATTCTCCTTCTATATATGTGCCCTTGTCATCTAACCTGTGGTGGGCTCATGTTCATATGCATCACATGCCCGCATACTTAGTGCAATTTTATGTGCTAATCCATACTCTTTGTCTACATGCTCTAATCATGTAGGGACCGAAGGTGACTTTCATCCCCCGTTGGACAGCTAACGAGATCTCTTGAAGTTAATACTTGTGGTGAGCCCTATACTCCAAGAGCAACGCCCACTTTCATCTACCTTGCCTTTACTTTATGTTTCTTTACTTTATTACTTCAGAGTGAGCCTGGAATATGTCGAGGCACCGTCTTATCTTATGTAGAGGTATTGTTGGACATATCGGACTCTATTATACGTTATGCTATGTGTTACTTGTAATTTTATGGCTACCTATGTTAAGCGATGGTGTCTTATGTTATGCTTTCGTTTCCTCTTATGCTATTATGCTATGTTTGGATTGGGAATGTGCTTGTGTGGAAAGTCCCTAACTCTGCTTGCCCCCATAGCGTGAGTCATACTTACCTGCCCCTTAGAACGTAATTGCTATGTGTTATGTGATTCATGCTTATCCCATTCTCAGCAACATCCCCATATCTTGAGTTCAAAGCCCTGGAATACCCTAGACTTACGTGTTAATTATTTATTATACGTGCTTCCAAACTGATAATGTGTGTGATGATGTTATGATCGCCATGCCACATCTAGGCCCTACTTTCAGGTCGTGACAAAGATGGTATCAGAGACCTAGGTTTATAAATGATCCTTGGAGTCCAACATGCCGCGTCAATTAGAGTCTGGTTCATGAGTGTGATGCGCGCCATACCTATGAACAAGAGGCTATGATGACATTTTAGGAATTTTCTCACTTCATTGTTCCCTTACATCATGTTGTGTACTATTTATGAGACTTTCTTAATGTTGGTATTCTTGTCGCTCTTTCAGAAGATGCCTCCTAGAAGAGCTCCCCTCCCCAGACAAGTTCCAGTCAATAAGGAACAGGCCCTTCGTGAACCTGTGGAGGAATAAGTGACCCACGTTGAATTTCAGAATGTGGCGTCTATGTTGGTCCAAGTGGTGGCTAATCAAGCCCGGCCAACTAATCCCACGAATGGCAGCACTCCAGCTTCTAGGGTGAGGGACTTCACCCGGATGAATCCTCTGGAGTTCTTTGGTTCAAAGGTTGATGAGGATGCCTAGGAGTTCATTGATGAGCTCGCGAAGATGTTGAATATTATGGGCGTCAGTTCTGAGGAAGAAGTTGAGTTGATTGCGTATCAGTTAAAAGATGTGGCTCAATTATGGTACAATCAGTGGTTGGTGGAAAGAACGATAGATGTCAAGGTTGGTTGGGAGGAGTTCAAGATGACCTTCCTGGACCGATTATTCCCCCTTTAACTTTGGGAAGCCAAAATGACTGAGTTTATTAATCTTCGACAAGGTAACATGACTGTGAGGGACTATTCTCTCAAATTCACTAAGCTTTCAAAGTATGCTCCTATGCTAGTAGTTTATCCCCATACAAGAATGCATAAGTTTATTTCGGGTGTTTCTGACTTGGTGGTGAAAGAATGTCGTACCGCTTTGCTCACTAGGGACATGGATATCTCCTGGCTCATGACCTATGCTGAACAGATTGAGGGTGAAAATTTCAAAGAGCTAAGAGTGAACAACTCTAAGAGAGCCCGATATGATGGTGGGTTCTCCAACTCTAAGGGTGGTGGCGAATTTGGCCGATTCCAATAAAGCCAAGGTTCGAATGCAAAGTTTGCTAACCCAAGGGTGGCTCCTCCTAAGTTACAAGTTGGGGGTGGTCCACGAATTCCTCGTTGTGACCAGTGTGGGAAAAACTATATGGGTAATTATAGGAGAGCTTCGGGTGCTTGCTTTGGGTGCGGAGGTTTGGACCACAAGATTTTTGACTATCCAAGGTGTGCAAAGAAATATCAAGTGGCCCCCGTTAGTCAAGGGAAATCGAAGGCTCAGATTTTTTGTGCTCCTAGGAATAATAAGTTCTATGCTCTTCATGCCCGACAGGAGGTGTGCGAAGCTCCAGACATCGTGACTGGTATGTTAAGAATCTTTGATTTTGATGCTTATGCTTTACTTGATCTGGGTGAAAATTTATCTTTTGTGACTTCTCTATTGCCTGTTAAATTTGGTTTGAGACTTTAAACTCTAAGGAAACCTTATTCGGTGTATACTCCCGTGGGTGAGTCTATTATTGCCTAAAACGTGTATCAGGGTTATCCCATTTCTGTTTTGCATAATGTTTTCCCAGGTGACCTTGTAGAGCTTGAGATGTATGACTTTGATATTATTCTTGGAATGGATTGGTTGCATGCCTTGTATGCCTCGGTAGATTGTAGAACTAGGCAAGTCAAATTTCAAGTTCCTAATGAACCTGTGTTGGAGTGAAAGGGTAGAGATTCTATGGTTAGGGGTTGGTTTATTTCTTACCTCAAAGCCCGAAGAATGATTTGTAAAGGGTGTATCTACCATATTGTGCAGGCTAGATATGTGAAGGGTGAATCACCTACTCTGGAATCGGTTCTGGTGGTTAATGAGTTTCCCGATGTGTTTCACAAGGACTTGCCCGGTATTCCCCCTGATAAAGAGGTGGATTTTGGCATAGACCTCCTTTCGGATACTCAACTTATTTCCATTCCTCCTTATCGTATGGGGCCAACTGAGTTTAAAAAGTTGAAGCATCAGTTAAAGGACTTATTGGAGAAGGGTTATATTAGATTGAGTATTTCATCTTGGGGTGCTCCCATGTTGTTTGTGAGAAAGAAGGATGGTTTCCTCCGAATGTGTATTTATTATTAGCAATTAAACAAGGTGACCATTAAGAATAGATACCTGTTGTCCAGAATTTATGATTTGTTTGATCAACTTCAAGGAGATACTCATTTCTCTAAGATAGATCTTCGATCGGGCTACCATCAATTGAAGGCAAGGGAATGTGATATCCCAAAGACATATTTCCGGACTCGTTATGGGTACTTTAAGTTTGTGGTGATGTCATTTGGTTTGATCAATGCTCCGACGATGTTTATGTATCTCATGAATCGGGTGTTTAAACCGTTCCTTGATAATTTCGTGGTGGTCTTCATCAATGATATCCTAATTTACTCCCAGAGTGAGTGAGAGCATATGATTCACTTGAGGTTGGCGCTTCAAACTTTGATAGAGAAGCAATTATTTACTAAGTTTAGCAAGTGTTAATTTTGGTTGGGGGAAGTTGCATTTCTTGGACATGTGGTGTCCGGTGATGACATTAAGGTTGATCCTAAGAAAATCACAACGGTGAAAGATTGTCCTAGACCGTTGAAACCTTCAGATATTCAGAGTTTCCTTGGATTGGATGGTTATTATCGAAGGTTTGTTGAAGGATTTTCTTCCATTGCGTCCCCGTTGACCAAGTTGACTCAGAAGAAGGCTAAATTTGTGTGGTCGAGTGAGTGTGAGAAGAGCTTTCAGACCTTGAAGGATGGACTTACATCGACTCCTGTTTTGATCTTGCCCAATGGGTTAGATGGATTTGTGATGTATTGTGATGCTTCATGAACTGGATTGGGTTGTATGCTTATGCAACATGGTAAAGTAATAGCTTATGCGTCAAGACAATTGAAGGTGTATGAGTAAAATTATCCAACCCATGATCTTGAATTGGCGGCAATGGTGTTTGCTCTAAAGATTTGGAGACATTATCTATATGGGGTTCACGTTGATGTCTTCACCGATCATAAAAGTTTGCAATATGTGTTCACCTAAAGGGATCTTAACTTGAGACAAAGGAGATAATTGGAACTTCCCAAGGATTATGACATAAGTGTCATTTATCATCCCGGTAAGGCGAATGTTATGGCGGATGCCCTTAGTAGGCTATCTATGGGAAGTGTGTCGCATGTGGATGAGGGAAAGAAGGAGATAGTGAAGGATGTGCACCGGTTGGCTAGATTGGGTGTTAGGTTGGCCGACTCAGAAAATAGTGGTATCTTTGTTCAAGGTGGATCCAAGTTTTTGGTGGTGGTTGATGTTAACGCAAAGAAAGACCTAGATCCTTCCTTGGTGGAGTTAAAGAAATTAGTTGCCGAGTAAAAAATTGAGGTTTTCTCCCAATGGGGAGATGGTGTGCTACGGTACTAAAATCGATTGTGTGTTCTGGATATTAGCGGCCTAAAGAAGATTATCATGAGTGAAGCTCATAATTCCCAATATTCTATTTATCCGGGATCCACTAAGATGCATCTAGATTTGAGGGAGTTGTATTGGTGGCATGGGATGAAGAAAGACATAGCCAAATTCGTGAAAGAATGCCCAAATTATCAACAAGTAAAGGTGGAACACCAAAAACCTGGTGGCCTAGCCTAAGACATTGAGATTTCTACTTGAAAGTGGGAGGATGTGAATATGGACTTCATAGTTGGGTTGCCTCGTACTCGTAAACAATTAGACTTGATATGGGTTGTTGTTGATCAGATGACTAAGTCGGCTCATTTCTTACCAATAAAGACTACTTATAATGCCAAAGAGTATGCTAAAATATATATCTGAGAATTGGTAAGGTTGCATGGTATACCAAGGTCAATTATATCGAATTGTGGTACTCAATTCACTTCTCATTTTTGGAGGTTATTTCAAAAGGGACTTGTACTAAGATCAAATTGAGCACCGCCTTCCATCCCCAAATCGATGTACAAGCCGAGAGGACAATTCAAACCTTGGAGGTCATGTTAAGGGCTTGTGTATTGGAGTTCAAGGTAAATTGGGATAATCATCTACCGCTTATTGGTTTGCCTGTAATAATAGTTTCCATGCTAGCATTGGTATGACCCTATTTGAAGCTTTGTATGGTAAAAGGTGTAGATCCCCGGTGGGTTGGTTTGAGATAGGTGAGGCGACGTTGCTAGGACCGAACTTGGTGGTTGAGTCCATGGAGAAGGTGAGGTTAATTAGGGAGAGATTAAGGATGGATCAAAGTCGCCAAAAGTCCTATTCGGATGTTAGGAATAGGAATCTCGAATTCCATGTAGGTGATTGGGTTTATGTGAAGGTATCTCCTATGAAAGACATCATGCGATTTGGTAAAAAGGTCAAGTTGAGCCCTCGGTACATCAGACTATATGAGGTTATTGAGCGGGTTGGCAAGATGGCTTATAGGTTGAATTTGACTCTGGAGATGAGCTCTATTCATCCTGTTTTCCATGTTTCGATGTTGAGGAAATTGGTTGGTGACCCTATGGCAATTACACCCTTGGAGGGTGTGACGGTTGAGTAGAATTTTACTTATGAAGAGGTACTAGTTGAAAATTTTGATAGGCAAGTGAAGCGGTTTCACATCAAAGAGATGGCTTTGATTAAGGTGCTTTGGAGGAACCAACATGTGGAGAGTGCCACATGGAAGCGGAGTTAGACATGATGGAGCGATACCAGTATCTTTTTCAATCTACTCAAGCCTAAGGTACTAGGTTCTATCCTTTCTAATGGTCCTAATTCTTTAAATTCTTGAGTTTCATGACATTGCATGCATACATGAGCTTGAAAATAATTCAAATGATATTTTGACATGAGTTTTAAATGGCTTTGAAAATGATGCATGATCCCTTATAAGTTTTGATGAAAATGTTTCTTGCTTGATTGATTTCCTTAAGTCTTGTTCTAGCCCATTCGAGGACGAATATTCCTAAGGGGGAGATGATGTACTGACCCAAAAATATTTAAACTTCATATTAGGGGGTCAAGGTCCATTTTGAACTTGTTATGGTTGATTAGTGATGATCATGAATTCTATTAAAGTGGTTGTGTTCAAAGGAATCATGTTGGTGGAGTCTTGTATGGAACCATGTGAAAGGACTAACTTTGGATAGCCATATCTCTTGGTACGAGATAAACTGTGTGGGCCACGAAATATCAAATTGAAGCTCTTTGAGTTTTCTTCACAACAAAAGTATTTTCACTTGATTCAGAGTTTGGATGTGGAAGTTACAACCCTTACAGTGAGATTGCCCGTGCACGAAAGTGTTCTGGTAAAAAAAGGAAGCTATTTTGAGACTAAGGCACTGCCTTATGGGAGAGACCACGGGTCGTGTGGAGGCTCACGACCCATGAGCCCCTTCGTAGACTGATCCACTGAGTTCCAAGGGTGTAAGACCAAGGCCCCGAACCAAGTGAGGCACCACAAACCACTTCACGATCCGTGTGATGCCTCGCGGTCCGTGAGTGGCCTTCATGGAGTGGTCTAGAGACAGCCTAGACCCCAGGACCAGGACTCTAGACCAAGTGAGGCTCAACGGACCATTGTATGGTCCGTGTGCCACTTCGCGGACCATGAGTCCTGTAGTGGAGTGATCCAGAAAGTCTTCCAAGATTTTAAGCAAAGGCATGAACCAAGTTAAGTCACACGGTAGAGTTCACGGTCCGTGAACCACTACACAGACCGTGTGGATGCTTTCGTTAGTGAATGTTCCAGTTATCTTCTCTGTTTCATTAACGGTTGAATGGTAATTTTAATTATTTTTAGGGTCGTTTTAGCCCTTCTAAACTCTCCTAGAACCCCTAAATTGAACCCTAACTCATTTTATTTCATTAAAGCTCCCAAATTCTCTAACTTTCTCTCATCTTCCATTGGAGACCAAGCTTGAAATTGGGGAAAACTCAAGTCTTCATCAGAATCTTCTCAATCTTCTTGTTAAATTCAAGGTATGTAGGTTTGATTCATGGTTTCTCTTTCAACCATAAAGAGCCAAAAATCCTTTTCTCAAATTTTGATGAATTATGATTTTGCTTTAAATGGGTCTTTTAAGTTAAGAATGATTTAGTGAAATTGAAGTGTGGGTTTTTCTTATTTAATGATTTCAAGGTGAATTAAGCTCTTAATTGATGAATTCCTTTAATTTAAGGAAGGTACAAGTATGCATGTTCCCTTACTCTTTAATCCTTACATAGGTAGTGCCAAATTGAGATTTAATTGTTGATTTAACCTTGAATTTCTTATGGATTCTTCTTAATTTGGATTTAAATTATGAATTCTAGTTACCCATGCTATTCTCATCATCAATCATGGCATTTGCATGCATGAACATGGAAGTCAAGAAAGATATGATATGGGCTAAGTCCCAAATATGTTTATGACTATGATTTTGAACAAGTATAGGTTATGACAAGAATTTTATCACATAATATCTATGATATGGCTCTTTAAGCAACTATAGGTGTTTTCATCAATATTATTTGGCAAATATAGAGCTACTCCTATGCATGAAGTTTGACATGAAAGCGTATTTAGGTTTTTATCCCAATGAAGTATGATTATGAAATGTGTTTGACTTTTTAGTCACGTATGCATGAATATGAAGCAAGTGATTTGGTCTTAAGCATAATTATGCATGGTATGATGTCAAGTGTTTCCAATCCATTTTAAAGGCATGTATATGTATACATATTCCTGTGGGATGACGGCTTGGCACCGAGTGAGATTGGAGTAGTAAGTGGGTTATCCCCAAAGGTCCCACTCCTTTATCTCAACTATCTTCCAACATAGGTTATCCAACCGAAAATGGGTGGTACCATAAGGTATGCTATGATATGATATGTTATGGAAATCCTTCCAAAATGACAGGGTCGTAAGGAAGGTGGCCATCACCCCGAAATGACCGGGTCAAAAGGTGTGGTGTAGGTTACCTTTGGCAAGTAACCTTCTCTCATCTGATGGGAGGCCTCATCGGGCAAGTTCATGTTGTAGCTCACATGAGTTTGGATGTCTATTATGGTCACATTCCCTATACTATAAGCATTATGGCATTTCATGCATCATGGATCTCATGGCATATTGATATACACTCCTTTCCTATATTCTCCTTCTATATATGTGCCTTTGTCATCTAACCTGTGGTAGGCTCATGTTTATATACATCGCATGCCCACATACTTAGTGCAATTTTATGTGCTAATCCATACTCTTTGTCTACATGCTTTAACCATGTAGGGACCGAAGGTGACTTTTATCCCCCGTTGGACAGCTAACGAGATCTCTTGAAGTCAATACGTCTGATGAGCCCTATATTCCAAGGGAAACACCCACTTTCATCTACCTTGTCTTTACTTTATGTTCCTTTACTTTATGACTTAAGGGATAGCCCGGAATATGTCGAGGCCCCGTCTTATCTTATGTGAAGGCATTGCTGGACATATCGAAATCTATTGTACATTATGCTATGTGTTACTTGTAATGTTATGGCTACCTATGTTAAGTGATGGTATCTTATATTATGCTTTTGTTTCCGCTTATGCTATTATGATATGTTTGGATTAGGAATGTGCTTGTGTGGAAAGTCCCTAACCCTACTTGCCCCCATAGCTTGAGTCATACTTATCTGCCCCTTAGAACATAATTGCTATGTGTTATGTGATTCATGCTTATCTCATTCCCGGAAATATCCCCATAGCGTGAGTCCAAAGCCTCGGAATCCCTTAGACTTACCTGCTAATTATTTATTATACGCGCTTCCAAACCGATTTTATGTGTGATGATGCTATGATGGCTTGATCGAGGATTTTTGGGTTCTCCTTCTCCATGTCACTTTTAGGCCCTACTTTCGGGTCGTGATAGAAAATCATAATTTTTCTCTCCCTTTTTTCCTTTCTTTTTATTTCCTACATTTTTTTCTCTCTCTGCATCGTCGTTCGTCCCTTTTTGCTTTCTGTTCATTTCTTGTGTTCTTAATATCAAAATATATAATTTTTAAATTTTTTTTCTTTTTCTTTTTCTTTTCTAAACATATTATGTATTAAAATTGATAAATCTTATTCACTTTATTTTAATAAATATAAGGTAAGTAGTATAGAATATTAATTAAATTATTATTTTACTTCACCAACTAAATTAATTAACTAAAATTATATCTTAACTAAATCACCGTAGTTATCGAATACACCAAAATACCCATTAAAAATTTACAAAAAAAATCTTTTATCGAATAGAAAGCTCTAATACTTAAAACGATCTAAAGGGTCATTACATTATCCACCACTAAAAAATATGTTCATCCTCAAACATAAAGAAAGAGAAGGAAGATAAGCTCCTCTTTAAGATCATTCCATCAAAATCAACAATTGAGAATTGAACTTTCGAATCGTACTTTGGCAAATCTATAATTGAGAAATCATTTTCAAGTCATAGACTAACCCATAAACTCAATCTGAATAACAATTCACTAGATCATAACTCAACAATTAGAATACATCTTTTCTAACATAACCACAATAAAATTCTAAACAAATACCGTCCATAATCAAAAGCAAACCTAAATCAATTATACTGGCTCCTATTGCAAAAACCATCATAGATTTTGGTAAGATTTCATTTTCATCAACAATTCTTCCCATGAGCTTAAGTTATAAAATGTGATCTCTAGGCATTAGATACTCATCATAGAGCATCAAATTTTTTTCTGACCCAACGAAGAAAATGATTAAGTAACCACTTAGCGAAGGATACACCAAAACATACAGAACACTATCAAAAATACTAGATCAATAATTGTGACTATAAATAACCCTTAAGAGCGATAGAGCTAGACCCAACAAGCCCCACATTCAATCCTACATAGCCAGAACATGACCTCAATGATGAGGCGAATCTTAAGACTACTGGATAACTATAATTGGTCATGGTAGCTCTTCTATAAATATTTTTTATAATCAGGTGACACTTGTAGAACTATTGAAAAGAACCCAACTATCCCAAGGCAATGAAAAATATGGCATATTCGAAATGATAAAGTCAACACAAGCATCCTACCTTATGAAGAGAAAATTATAGGATTGGCTTACTTGATCTACCACTAAGGATCCATCTACAAAAGTGAAGACACGAGTGAGAATAGACAACGAATAATACTATAAACCATGCCCATAAGGAAGTAGGTAGTTACATAAGAATGCATGAAATTAAGGTCGAATGATACAAGATACTCCTTTCATAGTGCCTCTATCAAACATTTTCAATTCATCTGACCCCATCCTGTTTTTAGCTACTAACAATCAACCTGTTTGGTCCCCAATACAATCATACATGTACTTAATTTATCAAACTCTATATACTTCTCACGATAGTGCACCAAGGACAATGCTATTAATACTAGAAAAATATCATAGCCATAATGGTCATTTATCATTCTCACAAATTATTACTAGTATCAAAGTCTTCTTGGCAACACATTATCACCTTCAAATCAACTATGACTTCCTCTCTTTTCATTCAAGCATTACTTATAGATATGAGTCATACCCAAAACTGATAACATTGATTTCAAATTTGATAATACTTTTCTCATCAAGGTAAAGTTATTTAATTATACCTAAAGTCACTTTCATGTAATTTTTCACATATCAAAATTCAACCACCATTCAAATTATCATGTTAATACTTAGAGAGATTCTTGATCACCTTAATAACTTTGCATACCATAAGCACACAACATTTAGTTATCATCATGTGTCTATGTAATATATCATAATAATCTATGTAGAATAGTAGATCCATACTATAGAACCCCCATAAGTCATCTACCATCATTCGAACAATCTAAACCAATATAAAAATGCAGAATCTTTCTCACATCATCGTTTGTCACTCGAATCAAAACTCAGTCTTCATAAAAGTCACTAATAAAATCATAGTAAATTTGTGCTAAACAAATACGCATTGCATAGTCATATCTGAGCTCAAAAGCAAAACTTAATAAAACCATTGATTCTGAACCAAGGGTTCATATGAGAGGTTTTATTCCTTCACCTTTCTTGGATTCTTCCTATGACAGAAATTTTGGGTACCCTGAACTCTTCAATATATCAGACTCTTGTTTCTTCACTAACAATTCAACATATTAGACTCTTATTCCTTCACTAATTCACTTATCAACTTTATTCTCTGACCACTAACACATGACATTTTAACTCATGCTCTAAGCCAAAACTTTAAGTGGAACACTTCTTTAGGTCCTTTCAATAATAAAACATAAATAAATTTATGGCCCAAACCACATGCAAGTTCTTCCAAATGCTAAATACTCATTGCTATCTATTATTTCTTATCTTACCAATTCATATCTTGGCAAATATAGTACCAAAAATATAGACTAACAATGAAAACTTGAATCTTTATTTTAACTTGTACTCCAATTCCTTTATCTATTGGTATTAGCTCATAACTTGAGATATTTAATTCATGTATCTTAATTTTTTATTGATCACCTCTTTATCAACCTTACCATATCCCTTATAAAAAAAATTTAATGTACTAATTATCATCCTCAAAATCACAAAAATAGCTCATCACCATATTTAAAACGCACGTATATAGATATTTTTTAATATTACCCAATAGTTTTCTAACCTAGATCAATGATACGTAACACTACCACTATAACTAAAGCAAAACGAATAAAATTACACGACTTTAAATTCAATTCTCTACTCCCTCGAAAGATTTTTTACCTTTATCATCAGAGTGAATGTCCCTACATCTCACTAATTTATTCATTTATGGCTCTAGCTCCTTCCAATTCTATTGAAGTAGTATTTCAACACATTTTACATCTTTTCTTATGATCACATTACTCGTTAAATAGTAGCAAACGTACTTTTGATACTTGCAAATTGTGTTTACCATACTGAATTCACTCAATCAAAAAAATCCTTATCGTATGATTGCATCTTGATCATAATCTATCACTAACTCTTATTACCATTATATTCAATAGTCGTTGCCATCATCTCAAGGTTGACCTTGTCATAGATATGACACCTAAACTTATTATGTCAGTCAAATTTATATTTTTTTACTAAAATTCTCAATTGGCTTTGCACAAGTATACTCGTTGGGACTTTCCTTACTCATAATCTTATCATTTTGATATTATCCACTTAACATTTTGATATTGCACCACTATCTTGGATCTTATTATGGATCAATAGTACTCATTCAGAATTCCCCGAATACACCTCACAACCTAAATGCATTCATTGTACTAAAGATCTACCACTAAAATCTTTCTTATAAATAATGCTTAACTCAAGCATCCAAAGTGACAAACTAGTTGATTTTCCATATACGAATGCAATTAAATCTTATTAAATGAGTCTGTGATACACTAATAACCCTTTAAGTAGTTAGTATTCTCACTTCGACATATCCGTTTTCATATACCACTAATACTATATCGTGAAAGTCCATTAGATCCACCACTAGAACTCATTGTACCTATCAAGAAAGTAGTAAAAACTAGCCTGCATACTTCTACAATTCAAATAGCTGTAAAATATTATCCAATCCATCATGACTCTAGCCTAAGTAATACATATTGTTTTCATAAATTTAGTCGCTAGCAAAAATAACACACTCTATAACTCTAACCATGTAAGCATTGGTATCGTTGTGATAGTTGTATCATGATCTTCTCTAGTATTCACTCAATCTATGAAGCCATAATATCGATTCTGACCTCTATTGGGAAAAACTCATTCTTATCATTATCTAAGCGATCCATACATCTTATGACACTTTAGTATATAGTAGTTTATAGATTTACAGAATTCATTATTCGGCTATCTCTCTAAAATTCCATATTTAATTATTGAACCACTTTTGATATCGTTTATACTACATCAATGTTGTTTGTGTTACTGGATAATTAATCCCAAAAAGGATGACACATTCATGAAATTCCTCAATTCACTATTTGATGTAACAACCCAATTTTTTTTTAAAAACTCCTTATGGTTGGCCTTATATGATTTAATACTGGTCATGGTTGAGTTTTGGTGTCCACAGGTTGAGTTTAAGCATCCGAACGCAAAATGGGTCTGTTGGTGACCTAGAGAGCCCGTTTGGGTAGTGTACTTCAAATGATCCTATATTTTAATATGGGTTAAACCATGTGCGATACTATATTTCAAATTGAATCTATTTTATTTAGCATCTCAACGCAACTGGTCTCACTCGATTCGGAGTTCGAATGAGGGAGTTATGACCCAAACAGTGTGATTACCTGAAATTTGAAAGTCATTGGAGATAGGCTCTGAAAAGTGGCTAAGGACAGACCTACTGTCCGTGAAACTTGTAAAGGTCCATAAAGGGTATCGTGGGGTATTCCAGTGATCTAGGGGTGGCCAGGAACCACCCTATGAGACAAGTTTTGAGCCACGGACCACTAAACGGTTCGTGTGCATGTGGATGGCCCGTGTACTTCCCCATAAAGTGGGAAAGTGGCTTGGCCAAGCGGGTGAGTCTAGGTCACTAAGGTTAGGCTCACGGGACCTTGATACGGTAAGTCAACCTCCAAACGGTCCATCAAAGTGCTCATCAAGTGCTCCAGAAAGTCCTCTGAGAGTTCACGTTGGAAAATTGGCTAAATATGGTTTGATGGGAAGTGGGATGGACCGTGTGACACTCTCAAGGAACTGTAGCAGTAGTGAGACATTGTGTCCAGTTAAAATCTCCATTTTATTAGTGGTAATTTCATGATTTAACATTTCCCTAAGCCCTTTTTTGGTATCCTAAGGTATCCTAAACCCCTAAAATATTACCCAAACCCTCTTTCATCCATTCAAACTCTCCTACATTCACTTTTGAAATTCTAAAACCCTCTTAGCCTCCATTGAAAAAATCTTGGAGAATTTGGGGAAGAAAACCTTTACCAAGTTTGACCTTGCAAATTGTTTGTGAAATTAAGGTATGTGGAACTTGATTCAAGGATCCTCTTTCATCCTTGAAGACCCTATGAACCCTAACTCTTTAA
>JBCEWC010004281.1:0-27713 GCA_038996855.1 Solanum aculeatissimum | reverse complement strand
GAGGCTTGTTTGGGGTTCCTTCGGGTTCCTCATTCGCCATGTCACGTCTAGGCCCTAGGCTTGGGTCGTGACAATTTCCTTCTTTCGAATTCAAGCGAAGGATTCATCAAGGCTTCAAATTTCAAGCTAAATCCTCCTTAAATTCAATAATATAAGCTTTCTCAAAATTCTATCTATCAAACACTCTCCAATTCCTCCTTTCAAGTTTAAGCTAAGGATTCATCAAGGCTTCAAGTTTTAAGCTAAATCTTCCTCAAAATCATCAATCCAAGCTTAGGTATGTGGGATTCATCCATGCTTTTCTTTCAATCATGGATTCCAAATCTATTTTCATCTAATTCATCTACTTTCTAGCATGATATAAATTAGGTTTTCATGATTTGATTTTCATATGTTGTAATTATGGTATGGGTTATACTCAAATGATGATTTAAGCATGAATTAAACTTTATGCTATTAGTTTACATGGTTTATATGATATTTGAACTTACATGACTTGATGAACTATGAAATTATGCATGGGTAACTTTAATTGTAATACAAATGTTCCTCTAATCATTGATTGGGCATGCTTCTACCTAATTATCATGTTTTAAACTTGATTCTCATGTACCCATGATATAATCTCATCTCTCATCACATGATCATGCATGAACTAGGCTCTTACATGATAAATTGACTACGAACTTGAATACAAATACATATTTGAGCATAGTTTTGGATGTGAATACTATTATGAATATGACTTGAGCATGAGCACTATTATGGCATGATTATGAGCATAGCATGGATATAATGACATGAATATGATTATGGATTTGAACATGATGTTGATATGAATACAATTATGATTATGATTATGACTATGACATGATGATGAGTATGTTATGAATGTGATTAGGGGATCTAGGGCCTTGAGGATTAACCTAGGGTTCTCGAGGGAAAGATTCAAGATTTTTTAGAAGATGACCTAGGACTTTAGTATACTATGAAAAGAGGATTTAGGGCCTTGAGGTTGACCTGGGAGGAAGCTCAAGATTCCAATGAGGTGACTTAGGACTCTAACATGACTATGGAAAGGGAAAACTTAGGGTCATGATGTCACGACCCAAAATTGAATTGCGACTAAAGAAGAATAAAATAAAGTAGAAACCATCAACACATAACATAACAAACCCAAGACCTGGAGTCATGAGTACAGGAGCATCTAAATAGTGCGAAAGAGTAAATACAACTGTCTCAAAATAAGATACAAAGCTTTCTCATAATATTTGATACAAAGTTTGAAAGGAAGCAATAAAGAAAATCCTAAAGATCCATGGCGACTCAAAGTCTGAGCCTCACCGATAAGATCTGGATGGATCTAGAAAAGCTCAACTAGAGTAAACCAACTACCCTGTGTAGGTCCCTATACACGATCTATAGGGAGAAAAATAAGGTAAGAAAGAATACACCAAAATGTACCCAGTAGGTTCAACTAATTAGGTAAGAGAAATTAAACCAGTATGTAATAACAAAGAATACTATTACCTGCATCCAAAAAGGTTAGTACACAATAACAATATACATAATGGTAAGATAAGGCCTCCACAACCACCATAGGTACAACATAATGAGAGATATGAACACAATGCATGGAACTCATCAAGCCATATACCAAGTATCTCACAACCATGCCACCTGCCCGTGGTCAAGGAATATCATAATGTCTCGACTTTGCCACCTGCCCGTGGACAAGGAATATCACAATGTCTCAACTTTGCCACCTGTCCATGGTCAAGGGGTATCACAATGGCTTGACCTTTCCACCTACCCGTGGTCAAGGGGTATCATAATGTCTCAGCCTTTCCACCTGCCCATGGTTAAGGAGTATCATAATGTTTTAACCTTGCCTTCTACATGGGTCAAGGGATGGTACAATGCAACATGGAGTAAATACAAGTCAAAGATGCAATCCAAATATGTATATACACACACACACACACACATATATATATATATATATATAATAATATCATAGTGTGAATACCGATACATAAGTTTCAAATAGTCATATAGAATAATATTAATTCTCGCAACTAGTGCTCAAATTTTCAACATGTCTCAGATCGTCATAATTATATCAATAGTCATGATTACAAACAATATCAGACCTCACTCGTCCTAATTATGCAAGTATGCCAACAATACCAGACCTTATTCATCCCAAAATATACATATGATCCTAAAAATATCTCATAAGCCATCAAATTACCACAATTACACTAATTGATATCACAAGCCTCATATTATCATATTTAACATCTCAAATTACCTCAATTCACTAGATCTCATCTCAATTTGATCACAATTTACTCAAATTCGGTCTAATTGGAATCATATTTCCATCAATACTCTAACATATCAATCCATTTGCTCATGATTCATTCTTGATGTCACAATTACCACATAAACTTGAACAATAACTCAAATCCAATCCCAAAAAGGTTAGCCAAACCTACCTAAATGCCAAAATCGCACTTGGATAAGCTTTTAATCAACTCAATCCTGAAGATGATCCCCAAATTGATCAACCACTCTTAACAATAGATACTACACATCAAGAGATGTATTTTGATACCCATGTTGACATGAATTAGGCATAGGGGCAAAATGATAAAATTTAGAGCTAAAATTTGAAATTCCTGAATCTAAAAATTAACTTTAAAATCATGTTCTACATGAAAAATGGAGTTCATGGATGAAAATCACACTAAAATCAGGTTTACGATGAATGAGAAATCAACATTTAAAGTTTGAAAATCATGGTCTAAAAATCCCCAATTATGGACATTCAAAATCATGAAATTTAAGGCAAAATAAAGATAAAACTTATGGAAAATAATTAGAATAGTATTAGAAACACTTACCTAACAAAACCCTTTAAAAATCTTCCTTCAAAATTGCCCCAAAAGCTTTGAAAGTTCGATAATGGAGTAAAAATGGTGACTTATTGACTTAATAGTGATAGGTTATAAAAAGAACTCTGTGAACACTAGTAGAGTCCTATGAACACGGAGAAGGTTGACCAAAATGACCTCCGAAATTGCAGAGACTAACCCGCGAACATGGAGAGTAAACACGGGGAGGGGGTCACACGTGGACATTCTCCGTGAATGTGAATCGATCTTCTACAAATGCGGATTGTAAAAATACCCAAACCTCCACAAACATGAAGGCTTCTCCGCGAATAGGGAGAAGAGATGTGCCTGCACCAGATATCAGATATAACAGCAATGCCTAGTCCAATTCTCAACTCGAAACGGACTTTCAAAACTTATCTGGAATTAGAATTTCACAAACCAAATATGTATCCATATCAGAAACAGTGATTCACACTCAACAGAATCATCAAAAATTAATTTCAAGGCCTCCTCGCCACATTTACCAATGCAACTAGATAAAAATAATTTAAAACTCAAAATATCAAAACTTCCCTCGACAACTCTAAAAAATATTTTGAGACCATTCCTAGCATTAGTTTCACCATCTAGAACTATCGGAACTGTCAAAATTCCGATCTCAGCTTCTAAACTCCAAATGTGGACTAAAGTCAAACTTTGGTTCTAAAAATAACTCAAAACACAACTTTGGGCCTAAAAAATCTCATTTTAACTCTGAATTTAATTTTGTAAATTTTCATAGATCAGTTTCAACATTTCAAAGCTAATGGAATCAATGAATCCCCGATCCTTTATTCCAAACTCAGAATGGTACAAAAACTCACTTTTTCTACAACTTAAGTTTCCAAAAATGCTACAACACAAATTTTTTATTTTTAAAACTCAGGATTTCAGTTTTAACAATGCAGATAGTTCAAAATAATCCAAAATAACTTATAAAAGGGTAAAATAGTAATTTTCATAAATAGAAAAAACATGACCAACCATGTCATTACACATGATGTAACTTAGGACTCTAATATGGTTTATGAATGACTGACTTAGGACCTTGAGGTTAACCTAGGAGGAGATTCAAAATTCTAAAAAGGTGACCAAAGACCTAATATAAAATGAGATACTCTTATGAATGATAATGATGCTATGAGATCATGACAAGTTCAAGGTAATGACTTCAAGTGAAAGGTTTGATGTTTCATAATGACTTATGATGGTTTATGTCATATATGATTATACATTTCTATATTGCATTGCATGCTCCCATACTTAGTACATTAAAATATACTAACACATACTCTATCCCTACATTATATTACAATGTAGGTTCATGTGATCCTCTTGTCCATCTTCGTTGCTAGATCTAAGTTACTTGACGATCTAGATCGGATGAGTCCTTATGCTTGGGGGACAAAGCCTTCTATCTTTATTCTTATGACATCTATGTATTTGAGACTATCTTTTCTTTATGTTGAGGGTGAGCCAGGACCTGTTTGAGACCCCTCTATCGTTATGAGTTAAAGAAATTTGTTGGACCTATGTATTGATTTCAGATTTCAATCTTATATACTCTTATGTCATGTATTACTTCTAAACTTTGAACTATGCTAAGTACTTCTTTTGCTTATGTTATTCTTCTATTGTTTACTTTGTATGATTGATGCATTCTGAGAAGCTTGGATGAGGTACCTTCAAGTTCCTCATTCATCGTGTTACAACTAGGCCCTAGGCTTCGGTCATGACACACTTGGTATAGAGCACTAAGGTTTTGAAATGGTCTTCAGAGTCCAATATGCCACGTCAAGTAGAGTCTTATTCAAGGGTGTGAATCACACCACATTTATGAGTAGGAGGCTACAAGGCATTATAGGAAAAAATTCACTTCTTCTTGATTCATGTCGTTCCATAGGATGTATCCCAAGGTTTCCCTAACTCTAGTGAATATTCTTTGTTACCTTTGCAGACAATGCCTCCAAGAAGAGAACCTCATCCTTAAGAGGCTCCTGCTAATAAGGATCAAGCTCCTCAAGAGCCTATGGGAAAGCTAGTCACTCATGCTGAATTTTAGGCTACTTTTGCTATGTTATCCCGAGATGTGGCTAACCAAGATGGACAAGTTGTCGCTTCTCTTTCTCATGTACCCAACCCATATGCTTAGGTGAGGAATTTTCCTAGATGAACCCTTTGGAATTCTATGGTTCCAAAGTTGATGAAGATGCCCAAGAGTTTATTGATGAGGTCTGCAAAATCAAAGCAGTTCTCCATCATATCTTTCAAAAGAGCTTAGGCCAATTATTAAGATGACCATCAATTAGACCAATCTTTAGAGTTCAATTATGTAGACTCTTCGGACCATCAAATCTATCAACCTATCATCATGCTCACATCACAATCACAATTAGCATTCTCAACTCAAGTCTCTAGACTCAATCCCTAGGTTCATTCATTCAATCTTTTATAAAATAACGTATAGGATTTATGCAATAACTCATGTAAAAGTATTTGTTCAGTAAATCAAGTTTATGATGATCATCAATATAATGTATAAAATTAAATAAGAAAAAAGTCAAGAAAATATGCACAAAGACTCAATACTCTACATCTATCAATCTATCTAAATCAAGGGGCACATGGAAGTACAATTTCATGCTTTAGGTTAGCCTTACATACCTGGTAAGAAGTTTGACAATCAACCTTGCAAGATGTTAGCCTCAATCCTCTGAACCCTAGCTCTTTCTCCTCTTCTTCACTCAAGGTCTCTACTTAGTTTTAGCGTAAGGGACTTTAGAATGGGTTTAGGAATCATTTTAGACCAAAAATGACCTATATTGGTCGTGGATTAAGTTTAAGATGGGTGGGAAAAATATCTAGAATGCCCTTCGGAAGATTTAAAAGTTTGAACTTTGATGATACAGTTAGATGAACCAAGTCTGCGACGCGGACCTGCCGCGTACATGTACATTTTTTACCAAAACTTTTCTGATCGATTTTCTAATTTCATAGAAAATATTAGAATATCACCTTAGGTGAAAATCCGCGACGTGGACATGTTGCACACTTTTCTAGAAATGCATTTTCAGTTCGAAAAATTATCTTTTGTCCGGTTGCTCTAAAAATCAACCAGGACTATTTTTCCACACAATTTTTCATGTTGATCGCGTTTTCGGCCTTGGATTTGCCAAAAGATTTTAGAAAGATGTGTTTTCTCATCTAGGGGTATTTGATAATTTTACCAAGTGTTACAATTCTTTAAGAATTCATTTTATTTATTCTGTTGGAATTTAACTTAGCACCAAGAGGACAATTCTCACATTCTATTCATATTTTTTAATTATGAAAATGTAATTAAGTAATAATTTTCATATAAATAGAAAAAATATAAGAGAAATATAAAAAAATTGAGACAAAAAATAAATGTCATTTTTTACTTTACAGGAACACTACATCAATTTTCTAAGTTTAATTTTATATATACTATTCCTTCCATCTCATTTTAGTTGTTATAGTTTTCATTTTTAGAGTCAAACTATATAAATTTTGATTAACATTTTGAGATATATTTTTTCATCATATTGATATGAAAAAATTGTACTCAATATACTTTTCTTATAGTTTTTGAATATCTAAATTTTTATTTTAAAATATCTAATTAATTTAATCTAATTTAGTTTTAAAAATTAGTCATATTGACTTTCAAAAAGTACAACATGCGAGCTAAAAAAGGACGATGGGAGTATATGTATGTATATATATACACATTAGGTACTTCTAACTTAAAACGTCTAATCTAATATATACTTTTATATTTTATATTATGTTATATTATACTTATTTATATTTAAAGGCAGATATCTTTCACATGGAAGGATTGTGACTTTTTCAAAGGGTAGTGAATTTTTCAAAGAGATGTGATTTTTTTGAAGGGTTGTGATTTTTCTAAAGGATTGTGACTTTTTCGACGAGTTATGACCTTTTCAAAGTGTCACGACCCGATTTGGGGGGAGATGCCACTTGTCTTTATCCCACCGACAAGTCAGCCAAAACAGATCCCAACAACATAAAACACAATAAAGCAGAAGCTAAGTCAAGATAACATTACGAATAAGCAGACTGTAAAGCATAAAGACATAATCCAAACTATAGACCATCCCAGAACTAGTTGTCACAAGGTACAAACCTCTAATACATCGGAATAAGAAGAAAATAAACAAGTTTCAATAGTGTTTGTCTCTCAAATAGAACAAAACTACTAATAACATCTAATAGTCCTGAGAGCATGCTGGAGCAGCAAGCAACTACCTCTCAACTATCGATAACTCAGTCCACAAAAAGAAGAAGAACATCAACAGGATCTGGGTTCACAACCTACACATATGTGTAGAAAAACAAGGGTGAGTACCAAAGTACCCAACAAGAGGACCTAATCATATGTAAAGAATGCAGAACTAAGCACTCCTATCCTAACCACATACCTCTAGACTAAAAAACCTCCACACAGGAAAGGCTAGCATACACAACATAAAAAATATATAATCACAATCATAGTTCGCAACATCTCAACCATTCAAATCTCAGCAAATCAATCTCAACAGTTTACAAGAACAAGTCAATCAACACATCACACTTAACACTATTCAACACTTTTAATTAGGAAGTGAAATGGAATGAGATGCAAGCAAAATGATGCAATGTCAAATACTCATGATACATGTTTGTCCTATTATACACATCCGCTGATAATCAGACCGGAACCCATGGAGGCCACGCATGGACCATGGATTCGCAGGAACCATTTTTCTTTGGCATTTCCTTTCTTTTCTTGTAGTTTTTTTTTCTTTTTGTCAAAACTATTTCCTTTTGACATGTTTCAATGCAACACATAAGCACATATCATATAGGCATGAGAATATGCAAGAGTCGACATTATCCTTATAATCAATAATCACGCCAAATCAATATTATTATCATCTCGCCGGATCATTTCCCTTTGACTTTTCACCATCAATGGGACATCAACAAATGTATGCCATATCAATATAATACCACTTTCATAAGTAATAAATTAGGCAAAATGTAAACATAAGTCATTTATTTAACAACTATCACATCACCATAGCTTCAGACTACTCCCTGTTTAATCCAAAATTTGTAAGTATTTGATTCAACAACCCCAATAATTATTTGGACCATGCAACTAGTTCAATCATTACCTATATAGTACTCCATAAATTTGTTCACATGAACAATAATCAAGCTCAACAATTAAATCCATAGGAATTTACACCACATTCTCAACAATCGATATTACAAGTTTAATCTACATTTCCCAACCCAAGGATCAAAATCATCAAAAATTATACTTCAAGTCAATAGTCAATTCATACATACTGTCTCGTCAACATCCCCCATTTTTCCTAATCATATTATCTAATCATTTCACTAGTCCCCAATTTCACCAAAGAAAGGAAAATACCAAGTTCAATCAAACTCAACAAGGTTTAGAATTTACTTGCCTCAAATTATCCAGTAAATCACTCCAACGAAAGTGTATTTCCCTTTCGAATCAAATCCAAAGCACCATAATCTACTTGAAAATAAATTCACAATCACAGTTCAAAAATAACAACACCAAAATCAAGCAATTCAAGAAAAAGGTAAAATCATCCAAAAATTTACTACTGAAAATCAATATAGAAATCTGAAATTTTTTACATAAAAATGACCCTTGAGGTTTTAGGAATCTAACTGTGAAAATCATTTCAAAAAAGGAGTTGAAATGAATCCACAATCATCATTTTAAGTTTGGAAAACTAAGTTATGAAGTTCCTCAATTTTCCCTAATCAAAATCCTTAATTTGATGTTGATCATAAATTAATCAATGGATATTGAAGAAAATAGTTGAAAAGGACTTGCCCAATTGATTCCCCATAAAATTCTCTTGAAATATCATAAAACACCGAGCTCAAAATGATAGAAATGGAGTAAAAATGAAGAAATCTGATGTTTTAAAAATAAAAATTATTCAAGGAAAAAATGTTCATCGCGATCGCAACAAGGGCCTTTATGATCGCAAAGCACTACTCAAAATACCCTTTGCGATCAGGTAGAACAAACTGAGTCTACTTTGCAATTGCGATCTCAGGGTCGTGAACGTGTCCGTGATCACGAAGAGTAAACATGGCACCAGATATCAGCAACTGCAAACAACACAAAAATCACAGAATGGACCATCGAGATTCATTCGGAATTTGATACATATAAATCAAATATACAACCTTATCAAATTTGACGTTCTTGACTCAATGGAATCATCGTAACTCAAATACGAGGTCTCCTCGACTCGAAATCCAATAAGTCATAATTAAACTAGTTTCGACCACTTGAAGAGCTAAAATGCTACCAGAACACCTAAAAATTATGACAAATTCATTCCAACACTAAAATCACCTTCTGAAACTACTAAAACTATCAGAAATCCAATTCGAGCACCAAAACTCAAAATGTTGACGAAAGTCAAACTTGAGTCAAACTTTAACTAAATTTCAAACTTCATACCTAAAATGTACATAACAACTCCAAATCTAATTTCGACAACTCTCCTAGACCAATTTCTGTATTCTGAAACTGATGGAATCAACAGAATTCTATTCCAACACTCAGTCTCCAAATGACTCAAAAATTCAAAATTTGACACCTTAAGTCTCCAAAACTCACTTTTTTAGCAGTAACTTAAATTTTTACAAGATTTACAAAAACTAACTTTCAAAACCATTCAAATATATCTCGGGGAAACTGTCAAGAGAGGTGAAATGGTAATATTGCCAAAAAAGTAAAAATGACCTTCAGGATCATTCATCATCCACCACTAAAAATTATTTTCATCCTCGAACATAAATAAGGAACGTACCTAAAGCCTCAGAGAGATGAGGACAACGGGTCTGCATGTCAGACTCTGTCTCCCAAGTAGCCTTATCCACGGGTCTATGTCGCCATTGAACCTTTACTGAAGTTATCTCCTTGGTCCTCAACTTTCAGACTTGTCTATCTAGAATGACCATCGACTCCTCCTCATTAGTCAAATTCGAGCCAAACTCTATCAAATCAATAGATATCACATAAGGCTCATATGTCGTATAATGTCATAACATAGAAACATGAAACATCGGGTGTACATAAAATAGACTAGGTGGCAAAGCTAATTTGTAGGCCACCTCACCCACTCTCTCTAAAATCTCAAAAAGGTCAATAAACCTAGAACCGAGCTTGCCCTTCTTCCCGAACCTTCGTCCTCCAAGAATTCTAAAGATCAAACTCATCTATTAGCATAACTCTTCTAACGACTCTAGGTTGTTAACCATTGGCTTTAAATCAAATAAACTCGCTCCATGGATTCTCTAAGTGAATCGGTGTCCAGAGTATTAATCACAATCTAATCTAACCATCAAAAGGGATTATTACCGAATGATGAACTAGCTCACGAGCCAATGTGAATCAAAATCCACTAAAACATAATGCAGTACCCCAGACGAACCCACTTTCCTCATAGCCATGAAGCAATGCTAAACTAATACTAGACACACCTGCAGTGAACCTAAACCAACTACCACACACTCATAACATATATACACTACAACTTTAGTCATCTTTCATCCTCGTATATAGTACTTCCTTAAGTTTAAGTTATATAACTTGATCTTCAAGAAATGAATATTCAAGAGAGAGGACCCAACAAACCTAACCTAAAGAAGGTAACGATTAGGCCCAATGGTTCTAAAAGTTAATAACATAAAGTTGAACAAATCTTCATCCACAAGACAATTATCGAGTCTATCAAGAAACTACAATCCCCCATGCTAACTATCATACCCACATTCCCCATAAGATTCCCACTTGTTGGATACCGAAAAACACGAGTTACCAAGAACCCTTTTTTGTCTGACCTAAGGGACTCCCTCTCTGATGCTCACAGTCAAAACTCCTCCTATCATTTATTTTCACCTGTTACACCTGTCCTTGCATATGATTCCTCATTTGATTACCAACACAACGGGAGACATACTTATCCTATTAAAATCCAACACATCCACCACAATCCAACATCTCACACCAACAACTAGAATCCAACAAAATATCAACATCTTGTAACTCTTTTACTCGTGCTTCCAAAACCATTATTGGTACCAAAACTCCTTGAAATTTACCTTATCACTATTTGTAACTTAGAATAATAACTCTTCCCTTTTCCAAATGAAGTGCTACAATCCAAGGCGAATGATGCTCATTCCAAACCTAGGGTGCTCCTCCATGTGACCACAACTATCGAATCAGAAACCAATCTCAATCATAAGCAATTATTTACATGGCATACCTTAACCTCCATTCAAACACTTGTAACCCATGTCAAACTTAAAGAAACCCTTGATCACCCAAAAATCATATGTATCACCACTTATCACCAAATGTCTACATAAATTGTCATGATAGTCAATCTTAATCCCCTCAACGAAGTAGTACCCACTTGATTCAAAGCCTTCAATAATATTTGTTGGGTAATCCAACCTACCATGAAAATATAGACGCTCTCATATATCGTCGTTTGTATTCCAAATCAAACTACACTTTCCAGAAAAGTAGTTGACAAGCTCCCATAACTCGACGCCGATCTAGTCCGTCTCACATAGGTACATACGAACATAAAGCAACAAATTCATACCATCCTAAACTTCAAACCGGGGTCCTATTTGTGCTGTCTCATTTTCATCACATTCCTTATCTTGTAGTCACACGCAATACTACCAGGGTGTTCATAGGCTTAATTCGTACTCATGACCCAATCTTAAACGTTACTCTTTGATGCCTAAGGTTCTTGTAATTCCTCTTAACCCCTGTACCACTATCATCCCTTAACTGAACCTCACAGTAGATTGCCTCTTACTTACCTTCACTACTGATATGAGAACTTTATTAAGCTCCCCACAATCATAAGTGATAGAATCTACACCCGATGTTGAACACAAGCCCCCTCTACATGCTCAATATCCAACACGCTCGCTCATTTTATTACCTGACCCAACCATGCCTTAACAAGATCGACTACCAAAATACAACCTACAACAAAGGCTCCAATCCTGATTTACACCATGAAGACCAATCTCTTTATCTACATTAATTTATACCTTAAAGGTTGTATATCATAGTTTGTCATCACTTACTTCTTATTTGACCTTACCCCCTCTAGAGTACTCATACTTACTCAGGATTACACTTACCTAAAACAAATAGGATCGGTATACCCGATCCACCACTAAAGGCTCACCCACAAAAAATGAAGGACATTCTTATGTCCAAGCAATACACTCACATAACAAGCCAACTCAAAGTCAAAGAAGGGGTCACATAGGGGTATGAAGACTCATGGACAAGAAATATAACATATATAAATAACTAGCTTAGGAGAATACCTATAGCCATCGCATCTGAAGCCTCCACCTCGAGTCTTCCAAGACAGATATAGTGTTGAGCTCCTTCGACTTGAACGTCCTCTCCACTCTCCTACCGAACCACAGTGTCACTCACACCTCTACCTGAAACATGACCATCTTTTCCAAGCTGAGCCCCACCACGACCCCTAGTCTGAGACACTGATCGGCTAGTTGTAGTAGTAGAATCAAGTCGAGGCTCCCCTCAACCCTGCATAGGGAACTGGCACGCAAGGTGTCCTAAATTCCTATAAGAAGACCTCCCATTAGCAAACTACTATGATGACCTTGACAAGCTTGCATAACTACTAGATCCACCCACGAATGTCGATAGCGATGCATGAACTGACCCCAGGGCTGATAAGAATCACTCCTTCTAAAAGAACCTCCACTTCCTGATGTGGTCCCTGAGAACTGTCCAGACGAATGGGCCCACATGGGGTCCCTATACTCCCCAACATCCACCACCTCCACCTCTCTGGCTGTACTCACACTAGACTAAAATGAAACCCTCCACAAGTCTGTAAACTACCTCCGCCTTCACTGGAATCAATGCGATGACATGATAAGACAACTGGTAAAGACATGCCACATACTCAATAATGGATACACCACCTTAGGCCAAACCCCCAAACTTCAACCAGCTCTGCTCTCCAACACTCCAAGGTATGAAGTGGTCTTGAAAGGCACTAGAAAAACCATCCCACTCCACCAGAGGAGACCCTACTGATCTCAATCCCAAGTAAGTCCACTCTCTAACAGTGCCTCAAAGTTGAAGGGCAATAAACCTAAAAGCTTATGGATCAACTAACCCCACAACCTCCATCATCTTATAGCACAGTGTCAAAAACTCATAAGCATCGTCACCCTGGACTCACTAAAACTAGGGTGGTCCCATCTTCTGAAATCTCTCGTGGATAAGCTTACCATCTACCGTAAAGACCACCTCAAGAGTCATCGATGTAGATGTAGAAAACATGGATGGCTGACCCATCTGACCTTGAATTGTGGAACCCAGTACCATAGGGGTTTATTTGCCTGCACAGGTCTACAAACCCTTCGATGTGCCTATAATACTGCAACCATATGCAAGAGTATCAAACATACCCTCCATCCTCAACAAGATATCTTGTAGTAAAGGTGCAGAAACATAC
This sequence comes from Solanum aculeatissimum, assembly GCA_038996855.1. Taxonomy (NCBI): domain Eukaryota; kingdom Viridiplantae; phylum Streptophyta; class Magnoliopsida; order Solanales; family Solanaceae; genus Solanum; species Solanum aculeatissimum. The sequence continues at coordinate 14,143 of JBCEWC010004281.1, read as the reverse complement.
CTAGAAGGAAGATGACCTCCTCCAACCTTGGGCTTGGGCTCGGGGGAGATGCCCCTCTCATGAACTCAGGATGGTGCTGCTACTTGACCCCAGCCCCTACCTCGAACTCTAACTCTGGCTCTACAACCCCAAACTTGGGCCTCCAACAAACCCTCGAGACCTTCCCCTCATCCTCTCCTTCCCGCTCGCTGAAGATCTAACTCTGACTATCTACCAAGAGAACAAGTGATACTCAATACTAATATAAGGATCCATACACGACTGAATTAAAAGAAGTAAAAGAGGAATTTTCCAATAGTCTCCATATCCTCCCAAAGATAAGCAATGGATGTCTCTGTGCCGATCCTTGAGACTCTATTCGACTGGCCTTATACAAATGTGAGACCTATGAACCTACACTCTAATACCAAATTATCACAACCTAATTTAGAGGGTGATGACACTTGTCTTTATCTCACTGAGACAAGTCAGCCTAAACAGATCCTAACAATATAAAACATAATAAAGCAAAAGCTAAGTCAAGATAACATTACAAATAAGAAGACTATAAAGCGTAAAGACATAATTCAAACTATAAACCATCCCAGAACTGGTTGTCACAAGGTGTAAACCTTTAATACATCAGAATAAGAAGAAAATAAACAAGTCTCAATAGTGTTTATCTCTCAAATAGAACAAGAATACTAATAACATCTAACAATCTTAAGAGGAGAATACTAATAACATCTGACAATCTTAAGAATATGTTGGAGCAACAAGCAACTATCTCGCAATTGTCGATAACTCGGTCTACAAGAAGAAAAACACCAACAAGATTTGGGTCACAACCTACACAAATGTGTAGAAAAATAAGGGTGAGTACCAGTACCCAACAAGAGGACCTAATCACAGGTAGAGAATAAAGAACCGAACACTCCTTCCATCCCAATCACATATCTCCGGACTACAAAACCTGTATGCAAGAAAGGCCAGCATACATAACATAGACAACATATAAACTCAATCACAATTCACGACATCTCGACCATTCAAATCTCAGCAAATCAATCTCAATAGTTTACAAGAACAAGTCAATCAACATATCACACCTAACACAATTCAACATTTTTAATTCAGGGAATGAAATGGAAAGTGATACAATGTCAAGTACTCGTGATGCATGTCTATCCGGCGATATACATCCGTCAATATAATCAGACCAGAACCCATGGAGGCCACACATGAACCATGTATCTTCCATAATCACTTTCCTTCGGCATTTTCTTTTTTCCTTGTTCTTTTTTTTTTTTTTTGTTGGAACCATTTTTTCCGGCATGTTTCAATGCAACACATAAGCACATATCATATAGACATGAGAATATGCAAGAGCCAACATTATCTATACATTCAATAATTACGTCAAATCAATATCATTATCATCTAGCCAGAACCATTTTCCTTCGACTTTTCATCATCAATGGGACATCAACAAATGCATGTCATCTCAACACAATACCACTTTTATAAGTAAAAAATTAGGCAAAATTTCCACATAAGTCATTTATTCAACAATTACCTCACATCATAGCTTAGGACTACTTCCCATTTAATTCAAAATCTTCAAGTATTAAATTCAACAACCTAACAAACTTGGACCATGCAACTAGTTCAATCATCACGTATAGATTATCTCCATAAACGTGTTCACATAAACAAGAATCAAGCTCAATAATTAAATCCATAGAAATCTACATCACATTCTCAACAATCGGTATTGCAAGCTTAATCTACATTTCCCAACTCAAGGATCAAAATCATCAAAAATTACACATCAAGTCAAGAGTCAATTCATACATATTACCTCTTAAACATCCCCCCGTTTTCCCAATCATATGCGCAATCATTTTACTAGTACCCAATTTCACCAAAGAAAAAAAATACCAAGTTCAATTAAACTCAACAAGGTTTAGAATTTACGTGCCTCAAATTAGTCAAACAATCACTCCAACAAAAGTGACTTCCCCTTTTTGAATCAAATCTAAAGCACCACAATCTACTCGAAAATGAATTCACAAACACAATTCAAAAATAACAACACCAAAATCAACCAATTCGAGAAAAAGGATAAAATCGTTCAAAAATTTACTATAAAAAATTAATGTCAAAATTTGAAAACTTTAACATAAAAATGATCCTTGAGGTTTCAAAAATCTAACAGCAAAAACCGCTTAAAAAAAAAGTTGAAATGAATCCACAATCATCATTTTAAGTTTGGAAAACCAAGTCATGAAGTTCCTCAATTTTCCCCAATCAAAACCCTTAATTTGTTTGATGTTGATCATGAATCAATTAATAAAAATTGAAGAAAATAGTTGAAAAGGACTTACCCAATTGATTCACCACGAAGATCTCATGAAAAATCATAAAAAATTTGAGCTCAAAATGTTGAAAATTGAGAAAAAATGAAGAGACCCGACATTTTAAAATTAAAAACTGTTCAGGGGAAAAATACTCATCGCGATTGCGACAAGGGCCTTCACGATCGCGAAGCACTACTCAAAATACCTTTCGCGATCGTGAAGAAAAAACTGAGTCTACTTCGCGATCGCAGACCTCAGGGTCATGAATGTGGAGAGTAAATATGACACCAGATATCAACAATTGCAAGCAACACAATAATCATGGAATGGACCATCAGAATTAATTCAGAATTTGATACACACAAATTTGATATGCAATCCTATCAAATTTAAAATTTCGGACTCAATGGAATCGTTGAAACTCAAATCCGAGATCTCTTCTACCCAAAATCCGATAAGTCATAACTAAACTAGTTTCGGACATTTGAAAAGCTAAAATGCTATCGGAAAACCTATAATTTATGACGAAATTCATTTTAGCACTAAAATCACCTCCTGAAACTACTAGAACCATCAGAAATTCAATCCGAGCACCGAAACTCAAAATGTTGATTAAAGTCAAACTTGAGTCAAACTTTAACTAAATTTCCAACTTCAACCTAAAATCCACATAACAATTCTAAATTTAATTCTGACAACTTTTCTAGACCAATTTCCACATTTCGAAACTGATGGAATCGATAAAATTCTACTTTGATACTCGAATCTCCGAATGACTCAAAAATTTAAAATTTTGCAACTTAAGCCTCTGAAATTCACTTCTTTAGCAAAAACTCAACTGTTTACAAAATTTACAAAACTAACTTTCAAAATCATTCAAATATAACTTGAGGAAGATGTTGGGAGGGGTAAAATGATAATTTTGCCAAAAAAAGTAAAAATGATCTTCAGGGTCATTACACAAAGGGTTGTGACTTTTTAGATAAGGCACAATAAACATTTGTTCATACTACCCGTTGTTTTTTTTAATAAATAAAGGGCTTCCTAACATTTTTAAACTACAAATTTCTAAATTTTCTATTCTCCTTCTTAAAACACTCAATTTAGTATATTTTATATATTTTATATTTACATTTTTATTATATTAAAAGTAGGAACTCTAATAATACAATAATAACTAAACAATGAATCAAAGGGGTTAGAGGAAAAAATATATTTAAGAGATATAATTAAGAGATTTAAGAGTGACTTTTAATTTTTACACATCATGATTAATTTTAAAATGATAGAAAAACTAACTAAAAAAGAGAGAAAAAAAGATAAATGTAATTGGAGGGCATAAAGAGGTGCCACATCACTTTATCTATATATAATCCTTATATTATAAAGTATAAATAGATGTAGGTGTTTATGATTATTGATTTCACAACTTTCAGTTTTCACACAATTAGTACTCATGAGAAAGTTTATATCCATTATTCATAGGAACTTATACTCTATTATTTTATTTATAATTGTTTATTTCAATTTTTGGTTTAGTAATGTTGATACTCCCTCCATTTAAAAAAGAATGATCTAGTTTGATTTGGCACGAATTTTATGAAAATAAAGAAGATTTTTTGATTTTGTGGTTGTAAATTAAAGTTATGTCAAATGTACCAAAATGTCCTTTAATCTTGTGGTCTTAAATATGTCACGTGAAAAGTGAAAATCAAAATATTGCCTAAAAATGAAAAAGGTCATTCTTTTTTAAACAGACTAAAAAAGAAAATAGGTCATTCTATTTTAAATGGAGAGAGTATTATTGTTCACGTGCAACATACATACATCAAAATTAGTATATATATATATATATAGCTAGAGAGATTGAATCCTTTCTCCCTAATTCATGGGTTTATTTAACACTCTTATTATGTTGTACAATAGTTTCTTTTTTGCTTTATGTTATATTAATAATCTATACTATATTAAAAGTGTGAAGGCCCTTAGAAATATTGATTGAACTTTTTGCCCATTAAAATACTTTGTTTTAGATAAAATCATCTTTTCATTATTTTTCTTTATTTGTTATTTTATCTTTTATTTATTTAGTTTCGAGATTCACTTTTGAATTAGAACTTCTTTATGTTTATAATTCACTCTTGATTTATGACTATTTTATATAAATAATTGTCTAGGCTATGGTAAAAGGAAAAATATTATTATTATTCTAATATTTACTACTTTGAAATTAACTAAAATTTTGATTATCAAATATTATATTAATAGAAGTATGTAATATAGCAAATTTAAAAAGAAAAAGAGTAATTAAAATTACGTTGAAACATTAAACTACTCCTTTTATATTTAGAAATCTTTTTTAAAATTAAATTTTAATCAACTATTTATTTAACTCTAGTAATTGAATTGATTTTCTCATATTTGGTCGTTCACAATAGATTAAACTATTGTATCAAATTAATAGTGTTTATTTAATTTTATTTACATTAATATTATATTTATTTTGATGGTAAGTACTATTTATATATGATTTTTAGATTGACACGACATATACGTGTTACGCTAAACTAGTAAATAGAAATATGATTTATGTTATCATTACTAATAAGTGGAAATAAGCACACAGCTCGGCGTCAACACACCTACTTAAGTTGTGTGCCTCCCTTAAAAGCAACAAATGGGTCGCTTGGCCTAGTGGTTGGAGCTTGATGTTATGAGTTGGATGTTGTGGGTTTGAACGTCAGCAACAACACTTTTATTTTTCTTCATTTTTACTGTCACGACCCAGAATTTTGGATGTGATGGCACTCACCTAACCCACCAAGGCGATTCAGCCCAAAACCCAACAACTTAACAATAATAACAAAAACGAAAGATAACAGTCTAATAAGATAGATAAGCAAAAGAAATCAAACTACAATCATCCCAAGGACTGGTGTCATATGTACAAGCATCTATATATAGAATACTCAAATGAAATAAAGTTATAACATCTAGTCCTTAAATAGAACAAAACATAGAATGGAATCCTCAAAGTATGTCGAATACATAAGCAGCTACCTCACAAGTAAAGCAGAAGCTCAATCCAATAAAGAGAAGTCTAGAGGGATGGACCGGCTCACAACCTACAAAAATGTAGCAAGTGGTGAGCACCAAATAACAGGGTACTCAGCGAAATGGAACTAACCTAAAGTAAAAAATCGAAGAACACAAGTAACTCCTTATATCCCAACCACAATCCGTCAAACTATAACACTGCACTCAGAAAAGTCCCAACATAATATAATATACAAATTACAATAATATAGATATCCTCATCATTTGGCATAGTATCTCAATACACAAGTATGTAAATAGATCCAACACTTACATCAAGATCAAAAATATAATAAGTACAGAGTCTCATAAACAATATACAACTATATTAATCATATATGATATGAGATGGAGTGGATGCCATGAAATGTATATAATGCAATGTAATTTCATATAATTGTGATGCATGTCTGCCCTAGAATACACATTCGTTAATCAGATGACTGCCTCGGACGGAATCCATGAGGGCCACACATGGACCATGTATCTGTGATCATGGTCGACAATGACCTTGGCTCATATCACCTGTCCATAAATGACCTCGGGTCGTCGGCATATTACCTTGGCTCGACCGGTAGAGACCTCGCCACAAATCCACATGTTACCTTAACCGTATCTTAGTTGTAGTCATCACAAGTAACAATGCACAAATAATAATAGATGCAAAATGCATGATCACAATTATATCACAGTATCAACATCGATCTCAAAATCTCAATGCCATTAATATCTTAATATCACCAGTGTCTCAATATCATCAATGTCTCAATATCATCAGTATCTCAATATCACCACCATCTCGATGTATCAATTGTGTCTCAATATAAACACCATCTCGCTATTAATATCAAATGATTCACAAATCACATAGACTACGAACGCACAATTAATTAATAAAATAATGTATCACCATATGAACAATTATTTAATATGAAAAGTCATGATCAAACCTACATTGGTACAATTCTACCCCCCCCCCCTCCCCCAAATACTCAATTCCAAACACATAGGAGAATACAAGGTTCATTCATACTTAACAAAAGGTTAAAAGTCCACTTGACTCAAAAAAAGTCTCGAATCAAGTCAAAATTGTCGCTTTCCCCCTCCTACAGTATTCCAAATCATCAAAATCTATTCAAATATGGTATCTCAATCACATACCGAATCCAATGACACTACAATCAATTAACTCGGAAAAAATGGAGTAAAATGGTCAAAACTTTCATGTCGAAAAATGTAGCCGGAATTTGAAAATTAATGTATGAAAATATTCTCAACGTAATAAGAAATTTAATGGTGAAAATAGTTTTGAAAACGGAGTTAAGATGAGGGAGAAATTAATGTTTAAAGTTTGAAAATCAAAGTCCGAGAAGTCCCCAATTTACACCATTAAAATCCCAAAATTAGAAGTTAAAATCATCAATTAATCAATGTAAATCAATGGAATAGGTTAGAATATCCAATCACTTTGCCTTCAAAAACCTTTAAAATCCTCTCTAGAACGAAGCTTGAAGGGTTGAAAATGGTGGAATATGCAATAAAAAGGTCTTTTTAAAAGAGTTCACTGTTCAGGCATATGTGAATGTGGAGGTCAAACATCCCTATAACTACGCCAACGCGGATGGCCTTTTACAAATACGGAGAGGACACATAGTGTACTCCACAAACGCGAAGGTCAAGAGCCCCTTACACTCTGTGAACGCGGATCCACATTCGCAAATGCGGAGACCAAGTTTAATGGCACCAACAATACACAACTCAACAAAAATAGGAACTAAATCCTCGAGAATTCGTTCGAAACCCGGTGAACACAAACCAAATACAAAATTCTACCAGAAATGATGATTCAGACTCAATGGAATTGCCAGAATTTGAATCTGGAACCTCCCTGGCCCCGAACCCGAGAAAGATCATTTAAACTAGTTTCGAACTTAAAATTTTAAAATATTCTCGGAAGCTCTAAAAATTATAAGGAAGACATTTATAGTATTAATTTCACCACTCAGAACTACTAAAATAGACAGAATTTTGATATAAGCTCCCGAACTTCAAATGTTGACCAAAGTCAAACCTATGATCCAAAATGAACTAAAAATGCAACTTTGGGCCTAAAATTTTCGTTTTAACTCCGAATTCAGTTCTGCAAGTTCTCCTACACCAGATTCGGCATTCCAGAACTGATGGAATTGACGAAATTAGATTTCGATATTCGAAACTCAAAATAATCTCAAAACTCAAAATTCTCAACTTTAAGCCTTTTAAAACTCTTTCTTTTGCAAAACTTCAACTTTTTACAAGATTTTTAAAATTCGACTTTTAGACTTATCCAAAAATGATCCAAGATAATTTTTAGGAAGAAAAAAATGGTAATTTGATCGAAAATGTCAAAAATGACCTTCGAGGTCATTACATTTACATACCAACAATTGTAGGGTCCACCTACAATAATTAATAATTTAACCAAAAATTTGATTGATCTCAAAAAATTTTATGTAAAACATAAATTGGAACAAAATAAGTAATATATATTATTTAAGATTAACATAAAATATATTATAAGTTGCAATAATTAGTAACTTATTTTTTTTTAAATATATAAAAAATCTATCAGTATTGTGTAAAATCATCATCAACAACAACATACCTAGTGAAATATCACTAGTGGAGTCTAGGGAGGGTAGAATGTACGCAGACCTTACCATTGCCTCATAGAGGTAAAGAGGTTATTTTTTAGGAACCCTTATCACAAAAACCCATAAGCAGAATAAACTAGATATGAAAAATAGGAAAAGAAGAGATAGAGAACAAAAAGAGTGACTAATAATGAAAAGCACATGATAGTATATAAATATGAGATAATTAGCATATATAAGACAGATGATGATAACTCTGACAAATCGTACTACCCTCCTATACCCCATGGTCAGACATCAACCTAACCCTACTAACCTATTAGCCTGCTACTCTAATCTGTGACCTCCACTCCTTCCTATCTAAGGTCATGTCCTCAGTGAGATCAAATTTCACCATATCTTGTTTGATCACCTCCCCCTAATACTTCTTTGGTCTACCTCTACTCCTTTGTTAAAATCCTAAATCCAACCTCTCGCACCTCCTGACAGGAGTATCGGTACTCCTTCTCTACACGTGTCCAAACCATCACAGTCTTGCTTCCCTCATCTTTTCAATCACAGGGGCCACCTCGAGCTTCTCCCAAATGGTCTCATTCCTAATCTTATCACTTATAGTATGCCCACACATCTATCTCAATATTTTCATATCCGCTACCTGCATCTTCTGAACATATGAGTTTTTGGTTGGCCAACACTCTACCCTATACAACAAAGACGGTCTAACCACCATCTTGTAAAACTTACCTTTGAGTTTAGCTGGTATCTTCTTATCACACAATACTCCAGAGGCAAGCCTCCATTTCGTCCATGTTTCTCTAATATGGTGTGCGACATCGTTGTTGATATCTCTACTACTTTGGACGATGGACCCAAGATATTTAAAGTTTTCTCTCCTAGGAATAAGTTGAGTGGCAATCCTTACATCAATGCCTGCTTCATCCCTCGCATCACTAAATTTATACTCCAAATATTCTATTTTGGTCCTGCTCAATTTGAACCCTTTGAATTATAAATCGTGTCTCCAAACCTCCAATCTATCATTAACTTTAGCCCGAGTCTCATCAATCAATACTATGTCATCTGCAAATAGCATACACCATGGAACCTCTTCTTGAATGGACCGTGTCAGTACATCCATCACCAAAGCAAACAAAAATGGGCTCAGATCATTGGTGAAGTCCCATCTCAACAAGAAAATACTCTAAGTCTTCTCTCGTCATTCTTACCCAAGTTTTGGCTTCATCGTACATGTCTTTTATCAACCTAATATACATCATTGGAACACCTTTCACCTCTAAACACTTCTATAGGACATTCCTCGGGACTTTGTCATAGGCCTTCTCGAGATCAACAAACACCATATAAAGGTCCTTATTTCTTTCCCTATATTTCTGCACTAATCTCCGAATAAGATAAATTTCTTCAATAGTCGATCGCCCCGACATGAATTCAAACTAATTCTCTGAAATAGACACTTCTTTTCTCACCCCCATATCCAACACTCTCTCCCATACCTTCATAGTGTGGCTTAACAACTTGATACCCCTGTAATTATTACAGTTTTGAATATCACCTTATTTTTATACAATGGAACCATTATACTCCTCCTCCATTCATCGGGCATCTTGGTAATCTTCATGATGACATTGAACAGTCTAGTCAACCACTCTATGTCATCCTTGACCATGTTCTTCCAAGAATCTACCAGGATCTCATCGGGTCTGACGCCCTTCCTTTCTTCATCCTACTAATAGCACGTCTAAACTCCTCAACTCTGAACTGCCTTCAATAACCAAAATCTTGATGACTTTTAGAGTGTGACAACTCACCCAACTTAATATCTCTATCTCCTTTTTTGTTTACGAGTTTATGAAAGTAAGTTTGCTACCTTAACTTAATGAAAGACTCATCCACCAACACCTTACCTCCCTTATCCTTGATGCACTTCACTTGGTCCAAGTCGCACACTTTCTTTTCTCTCTCTTTACATAGCCTATACAATCTCTTGTCCCCCCCTTTATCGCTTAGCTCCTCATATAGGCGCCCAAACATTATTGTCTTAGCACTTGTCACCGCCATCTTCGCTTTTGTCTTTATCAACTTATAGATCTCCCTAAGCCTTCATTTTTCATCCTTATCCCTACACTCCAACCAACTTGTATACGCAATCTTCTTAGCTTTCACTTTGCCTTGGATTTCGTTATTCCACCATCAATCACATCGACATCCACCAAAGGTCCCTCTCAAAAACCCTAGTAACTCAGTAGCTACTTTTCTAATGCAACCAGAAGTAGTGTCCCACATGTCGTTCACATTTCTGTCACTACTCTAAGCCTCCAAACTACTCAATTTTACTTTCATCTCTCGTGAAAGGGCAGGAGTCAGGCCTCTCTATTTAATCCTCGGTAAGGTATTAACAATCTTCTTTTTCTTTTCTCTCTTGATCTCTAAATCCATCATCAGAAGCCTATGCTGAGTGAAAATATTTTCACTCGGAATAACTTTGCAAAAATTCTCACAAAGGATTTTATCGCCCTTTCTGAGAAGTAAGTAATCAATCTAAGTCTTAGCTACCATACTACGAAAGATCATCAAGTGATTATCCCTCTTCGAGAAACATGAGTTAGAAATAACTAACTCAAAGGCTTTGGCAAAATCCAAGAGAGACGCCCCACCTCCATTCCTCTCCAAAACCAAAGCCTCCATGAACATCTTCAAACCCACTTGTGATTGCCCTGATATACCCATTAAAATCACCCCTAAAGAGGATTTTTTCTATCACTGGTATGCCTCTCACAACCACATCCAACTCTTCCCAAAAGAGCTTTTTGACTTCCTCATTCAGGCCTATTTGAGGCGCATAGACACTAAGTACATTCACTACCTACCTATCACCACAAGTTTGATAGATACAATCCTATCATTAAACCTCCTAACCTCAACCACATATTCTCTAAATTCCTCGTCTACTAGGATACCTACACCATTTTTATCCCTAGAACCACCCGAGTACCATCGGTTAAACCCATCTACGTCTCGAGTTTTGGTACCTACCTATCTGGTCTCCTGAACACACGTCATATTAATATGTCTCCTCTTAAGACACTTCACTAGCTTTATGGATTTTCCCGTAAGAGATCCTATATTCCATGACCCTATCCTTAACTTAAATAAGCCCCTACCCCTTACCTCTGATCCTAACTGCCGACATGACCTTAGTCCACCATTAGATCCTGACGCCACTAGATTAAAAACTGATAACTTACTAAGCTATAAAGATCAAGAAGATACGCTTTAGAGAAACCTATACAACCCCACATTACAGAACAATAAAATATAGGTAAACTACTAATCCAACAATTAGGTACAAGTCACAATGAATAATAGAGTAAAGCAACACCATATGATATGTAAGCTTGAAAAATATACTAAGATAATAAACTAATAAACAACTCAATAATACAAAATAGTAAAATATAAAGTATACTAATCGAATAACCAAATATATATAGATAAATCAAAGTAGCAAAGAGTATGTTCTGAAAAAAAGTAGACAGTGAGCAACTTTAAAAAACTCCCTAACAAATAAATTCTACACCAAACAAACAGGTAGAGTATAGGTACAGAAAGACATGCAACCTCTACAATATACAAACAAGAGTAAACCCCTATAGTATGCCAAAAACAAGATTCAAGAACAACAACAGTAAGCAAGCGAAAAACAACTGAGCAAAAAAAATCTAGAATAGTACGCAAAAAAATTCAGAACAGTAAGAAAAAAAATCTAGAACACTAATAATAAATAAGAAGTAGATACACAAAACGATCAAGAAATAATGTCAAAAAGATTGATCAGAAGATGAAGTCAACTGATTAAAATGTAAATAGAAAGATAGCACCTGGAAATGGTTGAATGTTTCTGGAAAATGGTGGAAAGGGATTGTATCTTTGTCAGATTATGTTACCTAAGATGCAGGCTTTTGTCTTCGGACTAAAAAGTCAGCCGAAAAGAAAAGGGATTTTTGTCAAAAATCTCGTCGGAATTTGGACGTCGTCGGACTCTGAGCTAGGAGCATACTTCTATCTTCTAACTAAAGAGTCAACCAAAAGTGTACTCGAAACTCCTTTGGACTAAAGAACGAGGACAGAGCTGGTGTAAATCCCTTTGCCCCTCATTCTTCAAGAATAAGGAAGATCCTTTTCAAGTTTGAATTTATTCATTTGGAATCTGGGTTCTTCTACTTCATATTTATTTAATATGAATATTTTTCCTCTCTCTTTTTATGTCATTCCTTAAGTCCCATAGGTTTTATCCTGTAGAATTTCATTGAACGAAAGGTACGAAATAAATCATATTGATAAAAGTACCATGTGAAATCTTTGATTTTCCCCTTCCTCGATCCCTATCTCATAGGTACACTGCAACCACAATCGCCCTCTTGGTCACCCTTCCTTGCGGAATTTTACCAAAAACCCGATGGATCTTAAACCCTAACCTCTGAATTTGATTTTCTCAGCATTGCATAAATCGAGACCAAAAAATAACATATATGGATCCATGCTTGATTAATTTTTTAATCAAACTAAATGTTGTCTCCATTTTAATTAATTTCTCCCATTTAATTTGGCAAAAAAATAAAATTTATAAATTTTGTGATCTTAAATTAAATATATGCCAAATTATTTGACTCAAATGTAGAAAAATATTTTTAGGTCTTGTGGTAACATGTCATGTGAAAAGTTAAATTTTAAAAGTTATCAACAAAAGGGAGAGAAAGAAAGAGACATTCTTTTTTAGATGAATTAAAAAAATACAAACAAATTAAAATGAATGAAATATCATATTTTAAATTTAAATAAGAGTGTAAAAACAATCAAATATATTTGTCCGGACTACGTTTACTAGTATTAAATAGAAATAGAAATATTACATATTTATTTTCTATTGTTTCTAAAGAAAGATTTAAGATATAATAAGTATGGATTTTAAAGTATATAATTAAATTGCTCTTCAATGAATAACATATCATGTGATTTTTTTTTTAAAGAACAAGGATAAATTTTTGGTTAAATAAATTTTATTATTAAAAAAATAAAGAAGATTTTAATAATATGATATACTAATTGTTGGAGTGGTAAGAATTTTGTAAGGAAAATAATGAGTAGTACTAGTTAAATTAAACATATTGTTATGAAAGTATAAAATAAGAATAAGAAGAAAGTGAGGAGAAGAGAGAAGACTTGTTATTCCTCTTGAATAATATTCAGATCTATATACAGATGTATTTTTCAATGAAGGAAACTCTTATATTTATAGGGAAAAAGTTTACTTGGTCTCCAAGTAAGAAACTAACTTGATCTCCAAGTAGGATTCCTATCTCTTAAAGGAATCCACATATTAGACATTCACTACAAATTAAATATGTTTATAACACTCTGCCTTGAATGTCTATTTGCTAGATTATGTGTCTCGTCAAAATCTTACTAGATAAAACCCAGTGGAAAAAAATTCTAGTGAAGGAAAAAGAGTACACATATCTAATAATACACATTTTGGATGTCTCATTAAAAATCTGACAAGAAAAACCCAATAGGACAAAACTTTGTGAGGAAAAAAGAGTACATTGTGTATTAACTCCCTCTGATGAGAACATCAATCCAAAGACATGAATCTTCGCATCCCAATATTGTGTGTCATCTTCTTGAAAGTTGCAATTGGTAGAGATTTGATAAACAAATCAGTCACATTGTCACTTGAATAAATCTGTTGCACATTTATATCACCATTCTTTGGGAGCTCATGTGTGTAGAAAATTTTTGGTGAAATGTGTTTTATTCTATGTCCTTTCATGAATCCTCCCTTTAGGATCAAAGAGTTTTGCAAGTTGTTCACTTCAACTTCTTTAAGAAACAATTTATTGCCCTTTTGAAAACTCTTCAAGAGTTTCAATTCAAGTTATCAACTTGCATAAAAATATGAAAGATTTTTTATTAATTTAATCAATATGAGGATTATAAACAAGTTTTTCAAGAACTTGTATATGCTTCATGCATTTTAAATTCTTCAAATACTTT
>JBCEWC010004280.1:0-27715 GCA_038996855.1 Solanum aculeatissimum | reverse complement strand
GAATCAAGTCCCACATACCTTAATTTCACCAACAAATTGCAAGGTCAAACTTAGTCAAGGTTGTCTTCCCCAAATTCCTCAAGCTTTCTTCAATGGAGGCCAAGAGGGTTTTGAAATTTCTAAAGTGAGTGTAGGAGAGTTTGAATGGATGAATGAGGGTTTAGGGGTTGTTTTAGGGGTTTAGGAGACCTTAGAATACCAAAAAGGGGCTTAAGAAATTGGTAAATCACAAAATTACCATTAATAAAATGGAGATTTTAACTGGACACAGGGTCACATGGCTGCTACAGTGCCTTCAAATGGCTCACTGGCCGTGAACCCCTCCCGTGAAACCATACTTAGCAAATCCTCAACGCGAACTCTCGGAGGACTTTCTGGAACATTTGACGAGCACCTTGACGGACCGTCTGAAGGTTGAATGGCCATCCCCCTGATCCGTGAGCCTTACCTTATACTTATAGGCCAACCACAGCTTTGCCAAGTCACTGCCCGACCAGACGAGACCCTTGACGGCTCGTCAAATGGCTCACGGACCATTTGGTGGTCCGTGGCCTATGAATTGCTTCATGGGGTGGTTCCTAGCCACACCTATATCAATAGACCAGCTAAAGACTTCCCACACAGACCGTGACAAGTTTCACGGATCGTGGCCTTGTCCTTGGCCACTCTTCAGAGCCTATCTCCAACGTCTTCTGAATTTCAGACAGTCCCACTGTTTAGGCCATAACTTTCTCATCCGAACTCCGAATCGAGTGAAACCAGTTGCGTTGCAAAGCTAAATCAAAGCGATTTAATTTTATATATAGTATCCCACACGCTTTTACCTCATAAAAAGTTATGACAGTTTGAAGTATACTTCCCAAACGGCCTCTCTAGGCCACCAACTAACCCATTTTGCGTTCGGCCACTTAAACTCAACCCGTGGCTACCAAAACTCAAACATGACTAGTAGTACATAATATAAGGCCAACCATAAGGAGTTTTCAAAATTTTTCGGGTTGTTACAAACTTGAATTTCTTATGGAATACTCTTGAAATTGAATTTAAAGTATGAATTCTAGTACCCATGCTATTCCCATTGTCACTCATGGAATTTGCATGCATGATCATGGATTTTCATGAAAGTTATGATGTGGGTTAAGTCCCAAATATTCTTATGACTATGATTTTTTACAAGTATGGGTTATGACAAGAATGTGATCCCATAATGTCTATGATATGACTCTTTGAGCAACATGGGTGTTTACACCAATATGATATGATATGATATGACAAGTATAGAGATACTCTTATTCATAAAGTTTAACATGAAAGTGTATTTGGCTTTTTAGCCCAATGAAGCATGGTTATAAAATATATTTGACTCTTGTTAAGTATGCATGAGAGTAATGAAAGTGAATTTGGCTTTTAAGCCCAAGTATGCATGGTTTGATGTTCAAGTGTTAAGTTTTCATTTTAAAGCATGTATATGTATACATATTCTTGTGGGATGACAACTTATTACCGAGAAGGATTGGAGTAGTAAGTGGGCTATCCCCAAGGGTCCCACTCCTTTATCAAAACTATGTGCCAATGTAGGGATGCTATAAAAATGGGAGGCCCGTAAGGTATGCTATGTTACGATATGATATGATATGATTTGATATGTTATGTATATCCTTCCAAAATGACCGGGTCATAAGAAAGGTGTCCATCACATCGAAATGGGAGGCCCTTTAGGTGTGGTGTAGATTACCTTTGGAAAGTAATCTTCTCCGATCCAATGGGAGGCCTCATCGGGCAAGTTCATGTTTTAGCTCACATGATTTTGGATGTAGGTTATGGTTCCATCCCTTCTATACTATAAGCATTATGGCATCTCATGCATCATGATTATCATGGCATATTGTTATACTATTCTTCCTTATATCCTCTTTCTATATATATGCCCTTGTCATCTAGGTTGTCTATAGGTTCATGTTCATATACATTTGCATGCCGCATACTTAGTGCTTTATTGTGCTAACCCATACTCTTTGTCTACATGTTCTAACCATGTAGGAACCAGTGATGACCTCTATCTTTCGTTGGGCGACGAGTGGCATCCTTGAAGCTATTTGCTTGTGTTGAGCCTTTTTGTTCAAGGGCAATAACTACTTTCTATCTTCCTTGTATCATTTTATTTTTCCTTGCTTTATGACTTGAGGGTGAGCCCGGATTATGTCGAGGCCCCACTCTATCTTATGTAGAGGCTATGTTGGACATTTTAGACTTTTGCATGTTGTATTATATTTTGATGAGATGCTATGACTATTGAGATTTGGTTATGAGAATGATGCCTCGATTATGCTTATGATTATTTTTCAGACTTGTGGATATTGGTAATGTGCTTATGTGGAAAGTCCCCTAACCCGGTATGACCCCATAGCTTGAGTCCTACTTCCCCGCCCCTTAGAAATACTGGTTTTGTGCTATGTGATCCATGTTCATCCTGTTCTCGACAACATCCCCATAGCTTGAGTCTAAAGCCCCATTCTCCCTAGAACTATGTTCTATGTGTTTACTTTTCCGCGCTTCCAAACCGATGATGTGAGTGATGATGCTATGATGGCTTGATCGAGGATTTTCATGTTCTCCTTTGCCATGTCACATCTAGACCCCATTTCTGGGTGTGACACACGTGGTGTGATTTTAGTGACCCCTTTAATTTGATTTGGATTGCCACATTATTTGGACTATTTTCTTGAGCTTAATATAGTCCAAATTAATTTACAAATTTAATTCCAATAAAATTTGAATACTCACAATTCTATCTGTCTCATTGTATGTGGTACTTTTCATTTTTCGTGAGTCAAACAGTTAAAGTTTGATCGAAGATTTGTGAATGAAATATTCAAATTTTTTAAAATGAAATTTATATATTTGTAAGTAAAAAGCACTATAAGTCACAGTAATTAATAATTCTAAATATTTAAAAATATACAAAAAATTTATCATAAATACGAAATATGAAAAGTTTTTTTTATGATAGGAAAGGATGTTGGGCCACGACTTTCTTCCCATTGGTTGTACCAAAAAGTTTGATTCTCAAAATATGAAAGGTGCCACGTAAATAATTGGAATAGGGGGAACAATACTCAATTCTAAGACGAAGAATTTTCAATGTATTTCACATTAACCCATTGTTCACTTGCAGTACAGAAGTTGTGACTTTATCTCAAGCTAATAATATCAAAAAGACCGTGATCCATTTGTATTCGCACGATTTGGTAAAATGGTTAATAGGAAATGAAAGAGACTAAGTGAACTTTTAGTTTGTATGGCTACTAAAATGTCTTGTCATTAAAAAAATTTACTGAATGAGGTTTTTGGAAGGAAATGTCTAACCAAAGAATAGGTGTGAAGTTGGCAAGGAAAGGAATGCCCTTTTATAATCCATCGAATTGACAAGTTTAATGTTCGACATCTCCTCGCTTCCACGATCACAATAATAATATACCTAATATTATATAATTTCATAATTGACATTTAAGGGATGATAAAATGTACACCGACTTATATCCCTATTTTGGTTAGCTATACTCCCTCTATTTAAAAAAGAATGATCTACTTTGACTTAACACAAACTTTAAGAAAATAAAGAAGATTTTTCAATCTTGTGATTCTAAATTAAAATTATATCAAATGTACCAAAATGCCTTTTAATTTTGTAGCTTTAAACATGCCACATGAAAATTGAAATTAAAGTGTTGTCAAAAAGAAAAAAAATATTATTTTTGAAATCTACTAAAAAAGAAAGGAGGTCATTATTTTTTAAGCAGATCGAGATGTGGCACCATTTAACTTAACATGGTTTTTTTTTTTGTAAAAAAGGACTTTTAAAACTAATGATCAAAAACAATCCTTTTAAATTTTTTTGTGGCCATAAACCATTTCATTAAGAATAGGGTGGAATTTTAAAGTTAACTTGTTTCTAATTTTTAGGATGGATAAAAAGGAATTGATGCCACATAAAATAGGATAGAAGGAATAATATGTAATGCACATTGAATCTACGCAATAACTAAATAATCTATATTACTTTAAAGGTATGGAGATCTTTAGAAATGTTAATGGAGCATTTTGTTCTTTATTAAAAACCTCGACAATATAATATACAAAATTGTCAAGATTGAAGACTTTCCCTTGGTTAGGGGAGCTATAGCCATGCTCACCCAAAGCCTACTCCCACCTCTGAGACGAAACTTAGGGGAGCTATAGCTATGCTCACCCAACCTGTAGCTGCTCAGTCTAGTCAATAGAACACCCTTGCTCCTAACACGAATTCCCTAGAGTTGTCAACCTCTATGAGGGTGCAAAAATTTCTTAAGGATGAACTCACCAGTCTACACAGGGTCTAATATTTAGGGGGATCCAAAATATTTATTGATGATGTGTGGAAGTTCTAAAGGTGATGCATACGACTAAGAGTGAGGGAGTGGATCTTGCTTCCTACCAGTTCAAAGATGTGGCTAATATTTGGTACAACCAATGGGAAGAAAGTCGTGGCAAGGATGTTGAGCCTACAGTCTAGAATAAGATTGAGAGTGCATTCTTTGACCACTTTCTTCCTGGGGAATTGAGGGAAGCTAAGGTGGAAGTCTTGAATCTGAAGCAAGAGGGAATGACTGTTAAAGAATGTAGTCTTAAGTTTACCCAATTGTCCAAATATGCTCCAAAGATGGTTTTAGACATGATAGCTACAATGAGGAAGTTTGTGTTTGGGTTAAGAAATCATGTAAACAAGGAGTGTAAGGCATTACTTCTGATTTCTAACAGTAATATCTCTAGGATTGTAGTTTATGCTCAGTAGGTTAAGGATGACAAGAGAAAATATAGGGAAGTTCACTTGAGAAAGAGAGCAAAATTTGATCGAGTATGAACCTAACCAGTAAAAGCAAGGTAAGGGTGATATATCATTTGTCCAAAAGTGGTCTTCTAACTATACATTGTCATCAATAAGTGTGTCTGCGCCTAAGAATAATAAAAACTTTAAAGCTTAAGGTTCCCAATCACAGGGGAGTGTGGTCCAACGATCAAAAGTAAATCCACCATGTGGAAAGTGTGGTAGACTCTATTTAAGTGAGTATCATGATGATACTAATGTTTGCTACAAGTGTGGTCAGGCAAGTTACTTCTTGAGGATTGTTCCATGGGTAGGCAAAATGATGGAGGTAATAAATTTAAGTCTTCTTTAGTAGTACCATAGGGTCTGTGTAATCAGAGAGGTGCTACTACTGAGATATGCAGAGGTACGAATATTTCGTATGCTATGAGTAGTCGACATGACCAAGAGAACTCACTAGACATTATGATTGGTATGCTCTGAGTCTTTTATTATAATTTTTATACCTTACTTGATCCATATGTGATGTTGTGTTTTGTGACTTTATCTAGCTAATAAGTTAGAGGTCCTTCCCGAGCATCTCGTTAAGCCTTTTAATGTTTCTATCCCTATTGGTGAGCCTATTCTTGCTGAAAAGGTTTATAGAGATTATGCCATTTCCATCTATCATAGAGATACCATGGTTGACTTTATGAGTAAGATATGGTTGATTTTGATGTTATTATAGGCACGAACTAGCCTTATATTTGTTATGCCACAGTTGATTGTAGGACTTGAGTTTCCAAATTTCAATTTTCTAATGAGTCTATCATAGAGTGGAAAGATAGTTCCCTAATTCCGAAGGTTCAATTTATTTCTAACCTTAAGGCCAAAAATTGATCTCCGAAGGGTTAATCTATAATATAGTTCGAGTAAAAGATGTTGATGATGTGATCCCATCCTTTCAATCAATTCATGTTGTTAATGATTTTTTTGAGGTCTTCTCTGATGATTTGCCTGGTACCTCCTTATAAGGAGGTAGACTTTGGGATTGATGTCCCTCCTGATATGCCATTTATTTCTATTCTCCCATATGGAATGGCCCCTGCTGAGTTAAAGAAGTTAAAAGAGCAATTGAAAGACCTTCTTGATAAGGGGTTCATTAGGCTGAGTGTCTTAACTTGGGGCATTCCTAGCCTATTCGTCCAAAGAAAATATGGGTCCCTTAGGATGTGTATTGATAATCATCAACTAAATAAGGCCACCTTTAAGAATAGGTATTGTCTCAACCAAAGCAAGGACCTAAGCGTGACACGATGATTGGGATGCCGAAGAATCCCAACAAAGTCATCTTAGCATATCATTAGCACTTATAAGACAAGTAAATCGATAATGGGAAGCAATCGATAGGTAAATCTCAAAGTAAACTTTAATGGTAAAAAGTAATGCTTAAACCTGAATAATGGACTTATACATTCTCTTTGTCTAGAGATGCCTCTACTATACTAATGTAGGTGCAGACATAGAACAAGCCAACCAGAAAAGAAACAGTCTAGAAGTAATGACATAGTCTAAGGATAAAAATAAAGTAAAAATTCAATAGGTAGCCCCTAAAGTATGAGGACTCACTAATCTAGTAAATAAGTTTTCTATCCAATAACAAGAGTGTGTAGGGTGAATCACCAAATCCTATATTATAAAATAATACAGGAAAAATATGTGTTAGAACTTTGAACATACTATGTATGTAAGAAATTCAATGTATAAATGGTGATGCAATGATCAAAGTAAGGACACATGACAAGTCAATCATTTGAAAAGTATTAATAAGTCATACCCAATGCCAATGTTATTTTGAACTTCATAATGCAATCTTAGGTGAATTTGTGTAATGCATGGTTAATAAGAAGTCATAGTAAGGATTCATTAAAGCTTAAAAAGTTCATTAATTGTAATAAAAGCCTTGTGTCTTAAGAAAGATCATAAGCCATAAGTAAAGATCATAAAGTATAGTGAAAGAGACCATACCCGACATGAAACCATGTCAGCTAAACCATGGAGTTCCGATGTTTACCAATACACTAGAGGAAGCTACTTGCCAAGGTAAAGTTCCTAACATGTAAGTGGATTTACTATGTGATTGTGTGAACCGAGTACTCACTCTTAGTTCTTAGACTCGGGTACTCGCCTTCGAGCCTTTATGTTTAGGCTTCTCACCTCTCAGAGATTTGGGTATTCTACTCTAACATTTTTTTTACCTATACTGGAACATAGTTTTGGGACATGGGTAATCACCGCTAGTCTAATTCGGTGCTAGGTAACACTCTCACAAGAATAGAAAATCATGAATCACAAAGTCAAAGTCATGTGGGAGGGAAATTATACAATTTCCAACCCCTTATTATCATATGATCATAATATTAGGAGAGATCTTTAATTATTTATTAGTTGAGAATCGTCCATCACCATAAATCATAATCATAGGTCATAATCATAGTTCACAGTGAAATTTAGGCAAAGGCATAAAATTATAGTAAATCAACTTAGAACCATGTAATCTAAATGAATTTATTCTTACTCATGTAAAAAACATTTCAATTGAACCATAATTGAATAAACCCATTCAACAATTCATGACTTGTAAGCAATTAGGGTAAGTATGGCTTCCCATGAAATAAGCTTGAAATCATGCAATTAAATGTAAATAATACATAATCGAGTAGATTTAAATAAATTTAAAACCATAATTGGAGAATCCACAATCAAATCTATAAACCTTAGACAACATGAAATATTAACCATAATATATGGTGAATTATATAGGAAATCCAAATATAAGTCAATATTCGTGAAATTTAAGTTGAAACCATAAAACCCTTAAAATACCTTCAATGAAATTGAATGAAAAAAAGAAGAAATAGTTGGGATACATGGATTAAAGGTTCCTATGGATAAATACCCACATACCATAGTTGGAAATCTAGAAGAAATTTGATGAAGAAGACCCTTGAGCTTGAAGAACCCTAATCAACCTCCAATTGAACCTTGTGAGAGAAGAACTTAGGAGAACTTTTGGACATTAGGTGATTGAATGAGGATTGGGGGACTTCTTATGAGTTAACATGGTTAAAGGTTATTTATAGGGTCAGAACGACGTAGTTAAGGATTTAGAATAATAGGATTAGACTAAAGTACCCCTAATTAAGATTTATCAAATAGGGTCTATGAGCTGGGTCTACGACTCGTAGACCCATTTATGATTCATGCAAAGGTTTTGTGAAAAGTAGAGAAAAATCCAAGATAAAGGAACTAATGTATGAACCCGGCTCTACGGACTATAGTTCCATTTGCAATCCATAGTTGATCATGCCAAAACTACACCTTACAATTAAGGTATAAGCAGTTGCTATTCAAATATTGAACATAACAATGGTTAGGGTCGATCCCATGAGAAATAAGGTCTTGGAGTAATTAAAGCATTAAGATGAATTAATATACTTATCTCTCTTGGGAGGAGGGGTTGGTAAAATGCAATAATTAAACCTAAACTACAATAAACAATCAAGTGCAAGTGTTGTGAAATCAGTGAGAGAAGTAACTAGGGTACTGTGTTCCCCATGAATCCCTAACTTAGTGTAACCAGATAACCATAACCTTTTCTAGTGTTGATCCATCCTCGAGGTGTTGCATTACTAACCCTTACCTTTTTCTAGTACAACCATCCCTTGATCTATTCAAATTGATTAGATGAGAGTAATCACATCGAATCCTGTTAATTATCCCTTTTCCCATTCATTACTCCCTTGATATAGTAAGTAAGAATTAGGCGAGTTCTAACGCGTGCACTTGTTAAAGAGAATTCATAATGAAGGGATAAATAATAAATGCATGCACGCTTTCCAAGAGTTATGAATTATTCGTGTTTTACTTTGTTAGTTCATCATGGTTCCCACAACCCATGTTATGAATTTAGCTACTCATGTTCATTGTAGATGAAGAAATCATGTTATGAATTTGCATCATTAAACACTTACAATGATGAATAGAAGAATAAGAAATCCAAAATCTTCACAAAAATCATGATGTTATAACTTGAAAGTAATATCCAATGTAATAAAAAAGATCAAAGTAGTAGTCATAAGTAATGAGTTTTGGACGTTCTAATTGTTCTCTATCTAAAAATCTATTTATAATACAAGGAAACAAAATTCAAAATGAAATAGGAAAACTAGAATCGGGGCCTCAGACGAACAAGGTTGTGGGCCATATATGGAATCACAACATGTACCTCGGCTTCGTAAAATGCACTGCTCAAATCTATCTTGAAAGGTACGAACCCACCTATGGACCGTCTTCTGACTTACGACCCATAAGGGATTTCATCTGGTATCTCTTCAGCACATCTTTAGAATCTCTGACCCTCAAGGAACGAATTATACTATGACCCATCACTTGACTTATGACCCGTATGAGCCTTCGTTTGGTAATGGTCCATCGCTTATGCACATTCTCTAATCTCCAAAAAATGAGCAAGTATATAAGCCATCAAATGGTCTACAACCCACATGAAATCACATAGTCTCAACCTTTGAAAATCTGCCTATTACTGGATCTGACCCATGAGACCTATCTAAAACTCATGGAATAAACCATGGTCCGTAGAAGGTCTCGTAAATCACCAAAATTTAACAATTTACATGACTTGGCCTAAAAAATCTTGATTCCTGTAATCCTGCAAAATCAACATAAAAACACATCAAATCAACTAACATTGCTTCAAGAACGCACAAAATCCTAAGTTTAAAGCATCCAAAGTTTTGTATTTTGGCAGCACATTAACACCCTCAACTTAAAATTATTGCTTGTCCTCTAGCGACAAACTTAATCTACATAAGCAATACAACAACACACAAACCTCAATCTCATGGCATACATCATCTCTTAATCTATCACAGCTACCCAATCAAACTCATCAATGCATATTAGATAGTTATCCAACAGACTCATGCAAATAAAAGATACGACAGTGCAACTATGACATATAAAGCAATGTTCATAATCAACAATCACCGAGATAGTCTATGGTCAACAATGTTATTCAAGTACCCTCACGAAAAAGTCCCATATCTCGCTCAGAATGATATGTTAAAAATTCAATACTCAGGACTGACAAAAACACTAGCACTAATAAAAGATATTTAAATACTTTTTACAATACCATAGGGTTGCCCCTATATTCATGAGTATGACCTTCGACTACTTGGACTAGGATCACTATAAGACTTTCTTTGCTTGTAATGTTGGCTCAGGGGGCTTTGGTGTGATATTTTTGTAACATAGTGAATAATGACCCTCCTTGACACTGCATTATTTTATATTTTTTCCCTACAAATAATGATATATTTTTTTGATTCATTTTCCCTTTTTCCTATTTCATACACTTTTAGGTACCTTATTCTAATTTTCAGCTCATTGTCTTTTATTTTTCATAATTCTTTTTCTTTTCAACTTGTGCTTTTGATATCTATGGATTTTTCTTGTACCTACTTCATATTTTATACTTTTTCATTGTATTCCTACTCTTTCATTCCCATTTGGGGTGATTCCTTTGCAATAGCCACCCTCAACTTAGGCTTTTGGCCTGAGTAGAGGTGCACAATATCCAACCTTTGAACTAGGGCCACTTTTTTGTAGCCACCCTTAACTTTGGCTTTTAGTCTGAGTTGAGGTACATAGTATTCAAGGAAGTACCATGGCTAAATTCAAGACTTCACCAACAAAAAGGTTTGGTTACTCAGGTATTTACAAAGAAAGGGTACACATAAGGCTCAAACATTAGGAACAAGGTATACATAATGCATTTGGATAGTTATTTTAGGCTAAGTAGACTAATATGAACAATGACTTAAGATCCTTTCCTAATCAATTAACCTACAATCTGAGTCAGAGTAACAAATCAAGTTCTAGATTAAAACACACCATCAAAATTATGCAATAACGCTCACACATACTTGGCACTAAATACACTGTTAACATAGACTTTCAGACCATGCTTTTTACCACAATTAAGCTTTAACTTGTCAGAACAAATACTGTCAATCATTTGTTCCACATGGTTGTTATCAAAACTACCTAAAAACACATCATAAAAAATAGAAGGATATCATTTTTCAACAAAAAACTAACATATGCCACAAACATTAGTACAGTATGATACTAATACTGCTTACACATCCTAAACATGCCAGTTCAATAGAAAATAAATGTCCTTGGGGAAAGAACATAGGAAAGAGAACCCTGCGGACTCAAAAATTAGGATAGATATAGGTCTTGGTTACTTAGACTTTATCGAGGCCTATAACAACCACAACTCATAGAAAAATATTTGCATTGTCCTCAATATAACAAAATAAAGAAAAATATAGTATTGAGGTAAAAAAGGGACATACCTAGGTGCCTAAGAGCCAGTGTCAGTCTGTGTTTGACCACCCATAGCCTGCTGGGTGGTCTCCCTAATTGTAGTGTCATGTTTGGAGGGTCTAACACCCCTCACCAACTCCTTCTCTCACACTTGCCGCTCCATCTCATCTACACTTGAGGCTCGTCTGACAACCTCTATATGCTCTTTATCCAATATTTCCACCTCTCATATAGTAATATCAAGATCATCAGAATCAAGACAAGGCCTCTTCCCAGAGGCGCGGAGTAGACGCTCATCAGAAAACAAATCAACAAACTCCTTAGTAGTAGTATCAAGCATGGTAATCACAAGAGGTGCTGACGATGCTTCTTTCATATCCATCCAGAGTTGTTGGATCTCAACCCAAAGGGATGTCATATCAGGAGTCTTAGCTGATTGGATGCTTTGCTCTACTTGCTTCTCGAAAGTATCTACACGACCATAGAATGCTGCAAGTCTCTTCTCAATAGCAGCCGTAAAATGTGTTTGGATGTGCTCCTCAGATTCTAAAATGGCCTCATGAACCCAAGGCATAATCTTCTACAACAAATTAGTCAATTGGGACTCAATGAAAATCTATTGTTGTACCTGGGCCTGCATAGACTCTATAGACATATAAACCATGCCTGCGAGCTGAGGACCAATAGGCACGACCACTAGCATAACAGTAGAAGTAGTAGCAGGCCTCATCTCCCTCTTAGTATCTGTCTCTGGGGGGACCCTCAATCTCTATAGTAGTAGTAGTGGAGGAAGTAGGCTTAGGTTATGGTGCCTCGATGAATATCTCTGGTAGTCGAATAAGTAGATGTAGTGTTCATTATAGGGCCACAAGATTCTCATCAACCTTGATTAGGTTAGCATCCTACATCCTCTAAACCTCTATAATGATGTCCATATTGGGGATGATCTCTACCCCTGCCTCTATGTATAGTTATTAAATCAAACATTGGAATGGAATTGATGTAAACATCTTCAGTGCCCGCTCTTGTATCTCCTCCGATATACAATAATCAAAATCTATATCATAGCTAACAATGATGTTTGAAACCAACTCAACATGGTTTGATGTCAAAGTATTTTCCACCCGAGTTAGTCAGATCCGCGTACACACTACAACACATCAAACCTTGCCAGCGAGGCTGAGTGAAGCTTTCACTATCTTAGCTGATGTACATATCTATCAAGGATCCTAGCCTTACTCTGCTATGTGATCTGCAATCCATTACATCAGAGCGGACTTTCAGTTTATATATCTCATTAAGGCTCGGTCCCTAGTCTGCCCTAACCTATAGTCATACTCTGTCGTAGTCATAGGGACCTGATACTCTAGACCAAACAAAAATCTCTAAATTGTGGTCTCTCCATGCACCATCATTTGAGTAAGTCAGGGCTGTGTGAGGGCTTCCTCTTTTTTGGGGTCATCTCCATGATGGTAGCAATGTAAGATGCAAAGAACTCTCGAACAATGTCTAGGGAGTACTTCCTCGATGGGGTTGCTTACCAATCCTAGTGGTGGTGGGAAATAGTGTCTCAAAGAACAGGAGTACTGTCGAATCAAGAGGTCACAATCCTTGGATCCTCAAATATAATGTGTTCATGGTGACCCCTGTCATCCTGCAGGACGTCCTCACTATAAATATCCTGCATGCTCTGAACACACCATCAACTAGATAAACTAGGTACTGGGGCTGGTGATAGGGTAGACTCTACGACCTTCGATTCTAACTTCTCATCTGAACCAGAGTTGTCTCTATCCCCAGAGCCTAATCCAGACCCCTCGTCGGAGTCTGACATCTAAATAGAGTTGCTCTACTAGGCAACTCCCTCCTCAGACTGGGGAGGCCAAGAAACTATGGCCTATGTATAGGCCGACTTTATTTGTCTAGATGACACTCTAGTGTGTCATCGCTCAATGCCCTTATTAGGATGGACGTTTAGAACCTTGAAAGATTTATTGGCCTGAGGATTGTCACCAGAGTCTATAGGCTTATCACGAAGTCTATCTTTCAAGGCCTATTTCTCGTCTTGCTTTTGATGGGGAGCCATAATACCAAAATTGTGAGAGAAAGGCCAAAATTGTCATGAAAAAAGTAAAATTCTTAGAACCTTAACATGATAAAATAGTAAATGGATGGAAAACAATTGGCCAAAAAGTATGGATGAGAAAATCAGTGGTGATTTCACTAGGGGAAGAAGGGTAGGGGTCTTAGGTATTGTTGAAATAATTGGGAAAGTGAGGGGTAATAAAAATTACCCCTTTTTAATTTTATTGACCGGACTAGTAAAAAGTGGGTTTTGATGCCATGAAACCCCGATTATAGGCCATAAGACATTCTACGACCTATAAGACCTGGTCTCATAGTTTCAGAATGCTAATTTTTAGGACTGGCTCCTACAAATCCTTCTATGGGTCGTAGATTGATATAAAACTCGTAGGTTGGTTCGTATGTGCCTCCAACACTTGGAAAAAATTTAGAATCTTACCTGGGGTCCACGAACCCCATTCATGGCCTGTAGTTATACCTATATACCATAAAGTTGGCTCATGAACTGGAGTGCATAAATTGTTGCTCACAGAAAATAGTTCTATGAGTCAATATACGGGTCGTGATGTAAACCATGGCCAGTGGAACAATTCATAGAGCTAATGTTTCTTCCCTTTTTGCACTGGTTTGTTACATTAACCCTGTTCCTGCACATTCTTAGAAAAGTAAACTATTACCCTATAATTTCCCAGTCTATGAGTCTAAAATTACAACTAAACCATGAACATTAAGCTACCTATGAGTCCAAAATGCAAAACTAAAAAAAATACATGGAAATTACAACTGATATCTTGGTTTGCCTCCCAAGTAGCGCCTGATTTATTGTCGCAGCATGACTTAGATAACTTGGTTACTCAGACTTCACCAAGTGTCCATGCTTTCACTGTTAGCATTTCTTTAACATTGCCAAAGTATGGCTTCATTCTTTGCCCATTCACCTTGAATTTCTTGCCATCTTTCTTCTTTAACTCAACAACCCTATGGTTGAAAATGTGTGTGACTTTGAAAGGTCCCAACCATTTGGACTTGAGTTTTCCAGGAAATAACTTCAACCTTGAATTGAATAGAAAAACCAAGTCTCCTAGTGCAAACTGGTGATGCTCAACGCAACGATTATGTTGCAACTTCATTCTTTGCTTGTACAAGGTTGAGCTCTCTTACGCCCTCAAACAAAACTCATTAAGTTCATTAAGTTGGCTCAACCTTGAGTTTGCCTTATTATTCCAATCCATATTCAGCCTTTTAAGTGCCTACATCGCCTTGTGTTCAAGTTCTATGGTAAGTGACAAGATTTACCAAAGTCAAGTTGGTAAGGAGAAATACTTATGGAAGTTTTTAATGCTTTTCGGTATGCCAACAAAGTGTCATCAAGCCTTCACGACCAATTTGTCCAGTTAGCATTCACAGTCTTGGATATAATCTATTTAATCTCCCTATTAGATACCTTGATTTTCCCACTTGTTTTTGGATGGTAAGGCGTTGCCACTCTATGTTTCACTCCATACTTCTCAAGGAGATATTTGAGAAACCTATTATAAAAATGGGAACCTCCATCGCTGATGATTTACCGAGAATTTCCAAACCGATAGAAGATATTTCTTTTGAGGAACGCCGTGTAACTTTTACCTTCATTGTTAAGAAGCATAACTGCCTCCACCCCATTTTGATACATAGTCCATAACAACCAAGATGTATTATTCCCATAAGAACTGATGAACGGTCCCATGAAGTTTATACCCCATACATTAAATAACTCGATCACCATGATGGGGTTAAGTGGGATCTTATGCTTTCGGGAAACACCACCTTCTCTTTGGAACTTATAACAAACTTTAACATAGTCATGGGCATCTTGGTGGATGGTTGGCCAATAATAGCCACACTGTAAGATATTATGTACTGTCCTGATTCCACTATAATGCCCACCGACCAATAATGAGTGATAAGTTTCCAAAATGCTCATCATTTCTACCTTGGGAACACAATGATGAATACTCCCACCTGCACAGACACAAAATAAAAATGAATCATCCTATGATAGCTTCTTTGCATCAGACATAAACTTACGATGCTGGTGAGAGGTCAAATCTGATAGTACAATATCACAAACTAAGCAGTTCACATAATCCATGAACCATGGTATCAAATCATGAGTTGCTGCCAGTACTCTCTCATCAAGGAACGAATCATCAATCTCTACCCCATCGTTGAACTTTTCCATCACCTCATCTTTAAGTCTGGATAGGTAGTCTACAACTTGATTCTCTATCCCTTTTCTGTCAATCTACTCAAAATCAAACACTTGGCAAAGAAGTATCCATCGAATCAACCTTGGTTTTTCGTCCTTCTTCACCATTAAATACCATAATGATGAGTGGTCAGTATGTAAAATGACTTTGGTCCCCAAACGATATTATATGATCTGAACTTCTAGAATGTAAAGACCGCTGCAAGTAACTCCTGCACAATGACAGTGTAGTTTTTCTATGCTGCATTTAGGGCTTTACTGGCATAATAGATGGGATGTAGAATATTCTCTCTATGCTTTCCCAACACCACACCAAGTGCAACACCACTTGCATCACACATAATCTCGAAGGGCTGAGTCTAATCTAGAGTAACTATGATATGCACCAATATCAACCTCTGCTTCAACCCCTCAAATGTTTTCAAACATGCATCATCAAACACAAACTTAGCATCTTTCTCAAGTAGATTGAACAATGGATGTGCAATATTTGAGAAGTCTTTAATGAAATATCTATAGAAGCCTGCATACCTCAAGAAACTTCTCACACTTGACAGAGATAGATGGAAGAAGCTTCTCAATAACCTCAACTTTGACTCTATCAACCTCTATCCTTTTGAGGGAGATTTAGTGTCCCAACACAATGATTTCCTTCACCATAAAATGACACTTTTCCCAATTCATAACAAGATAACATTCTTCACATCTCTGAAGCACATCATGGAAATCTCATAAGCAATCTTTGAATGAGTCTCCAACCACACTGAAGTCATCCATGAACACCTCAATAGTGTCCTCTTCCATATCTGAGACGATAGACATCATACATTTTTGGAATGTGGCTGCTGCATTACACAATAAGAATGGTATGCTCTTGAATGTGAAGGTGCCATAAGGATATGTAAATGTGGTCTTCTTTTAGTTCTTTACAACAATGGAAATCTTATTGTATCCCAAATAACCATCAAGAAAATAATACTATCCTTTACCTACTAAGTGATCTAGTATTTGGTCCATCAATGACATAGAGAAGTGATCTTTCTATATCGATGCATTGAGTTTGCAATAGTCTATGCAAACCCTCCAACTTGTGACTGTTCTCATGGGAATCAACGCATTGATATCATTAGGAACCCCAATGATACCTCTCTTTATTGGAACATAATACACTAGGCTCACCTATTCACTGTCAGCGACAGGATATATCACCCCCGCATCCAACTACTTAATGATTTCTTTGTGAAAAACCTATTGCATTGATGGATTGAGACGTCGTTGGTGCTCAATGCTCAACTTATAATCCTTGACAAGATGAATTTTATGAGTACATATGCTAGGTGGGATGCTAATGATATCTGTAATTTTCCACCCAATAGCCCTTCTGAATTGCTTGAGTACTGAGATCAATCCCTCCACCTGTTATTCATTTAGATCTTAAGCAACAATAACATGCAAAGTATTCTTAGTACCCTAAAATTTATATCTTAGGTGGGCTGGAAGAGCCTTTAACTCAAACACTGGTGGCTCCTCAATGGATGGTCGAGTAGGTGGTGACTCTCAATTTTTGAAGTGTAACTCAAGTTTAACATGATACCTAGAAAATCAAGGTTCTCCAAGAGCCTTTACTATCTCATCATAATCTAGGATGTCGTCACTCTCGAAGTTCATCAACACTGCTTCAAGAGTTTCGACTGTACACAATTGTCACCTTCGGTTGCACCACATAAATTCTCTCAAAAATAGAGATAACTTTCAAATCATTAGGTCTCTTCATGGACTGGTAGAAATTGAAGACAACTTCTTTATCATTCAAGCTAAACTTGAGTTGACCCAACTCCAAGCCGACCAGTGCTCGACTGGTGGCTAGGAAGGGTTTTCCTAAGATGATTGGAATGTTAAAGTCAACTTCACAGTCAAGTATTATGAAGTGTTCGGGGAATATGAAATTCTCAACTTGGACTTACACATCATAGAGTATCCCCACAGGCTTCTTCACAATCCTGTCTGCTATCAACAACCATATTGTAGTTGACATGGGGGCTCCCAAGCCCAATTTCTTGAACGCTGCAAGAGGCATTAAGTTGATGCTGACTCCAAATCATATAATGCCTTTTCAAAATTAAAGACACTGATGGTGCAAGGTATGGTGAATGCTCTGGGGTCCTTCTTCTTCTGGACCAAGGACCTTGCAGTAATAGCTCTACAATGGTGAAGGTATTGAGCAAGCTGTTGACTCACCTTCCTCTTCTTAGTGACAAGATATTTCATGAACTTGGCATACCCAGGAATTTCTCTAATGCATCAATGAGTGGGAGATTAATAGATAACTGCTTCAACATAGAGATGAAGTTCTGAATTCCCCTCTTCTTCATTCTTCTTGAGTCTCTGAGTGAAAGGAGGTGGAGGCCTAGGTATGGGTTTCAACTTCTTTGGTGTCATCACTTCATTGCTCATACCATCCTTATCTTGTTCATCCCTCGTCTCTACATCCTTGTGCTCTACCATGTCTTCATGAACCATATTATCATCTGTCAACATCAATGTGTCGATCGTATGCTTACCACCTCGTGTCATTACTGCCATGCACTACCCATCATTCTTTGGGTTTTGCACTGTATTGCTTGGCAATGCGCCCTTCTGACGCTGATTCAACTGACTAGACTTCTACACAAATTATTGCTCTAACTGCTTTATGGCTACATAATAAGACTCAATTTTCTGATTGATATCTGAGATGTCAGCTTTCATCCCCTTCAACGTCTCATCCTATGTGTCAGCCTTCTTCAATAACTTGTCAAACATCTCCTCAATGTTCGAACTACCAACTCCAAAATCACGATTGTATGGTGGCACATACGGACAATTTATATACCTATCTCTGTGACCCCAATCACCATCTCTGTGTTATCCCCTATTCTTGTTATAGTAACCACCTAGATTGTTGTCCCTATATGCATTATCTCTGTTATAGTTCTGACCTTGATTCCCTTGACCTTGGCGCTAAAAGTCCTAGTTGGACCCTTGGGCGTTGGTCCAAAAACCCCCTATCTGATCATCCAAAAAGCAAGTGTCCTCTCATAATATGACTCATCATACATGGGTGCACGTGGTGGCTAGTGACTAACTGCATTCACATTCTCCTGATTTTACTTCATCAGCAACCCCACATTAGTGTACTGATCTAGGCCAACTCTTGCATCATTTCTTCATTGATCTTCACCTGCTCTAGATTTTTACTAACGAAGAAAGAACTTTTGTTAGTCGATTTATCCCTCGAGCCCCATACATGGTTAGTCTTTGTTACCTTCACTAGTCACTCTGCTACCACTACAAAAGCGCAATCCAAGAATAAGCCTCCCGTTATGGTGTTAGCCACTACTTTGCAATTATTATTCAATACCTGATTGAAGATCTCTGCTAAGGAATCATCAACGATCTTGTGGTCTGGAATACTTCTCAAGAATTTTGTGAATTTCTCCCATATAGTACTAACTGAATAACTAGGCAATTGCTTGAAGTTATTAATCCAATCCTTTATCTTCAACTTCTTTGACTTGGGAAACAACCTCTCCAAAATGACTTTCTACATTTTCGGCCATTTTGTGATAGAACCCTGTAGAAGTTCAGATAACCATACTGTCCCTTCACTTGTGAGAGAAAATGGGAAAACACTGATTCCAACAATATCTATGGAAAGATTTTTGTTTCCCATGATACTCTTACAAACGAAGACGACATTGCGTAGATAGTTATGTAGATCCTCTGATGGTAAGCCCATGAACAACCCTCTATCTGCAATATTGGTAATAACCCACTCGACATAACAAACTTAGTATCCTCTAGTAAAGGAGGTAACAATAGCTTAGTGTAACTAGATTACCATAACCTTTCTAGTGTGTAGCATGCAGAATTGGTAAGTTATATTCACTTAACCCTTTGATCTAGGAGCTAGGTAAATTTTTCTATGTGATTTGATCGATCCTGGAGGTGTTGCATTATGAACACTTACCATGTCCTAGTACAACCATCCCTTAATCCATTCAGGTTGATTAGGCAAAAGTAATCACATTGAATCCTATTAATTATCCCTTATCCCATTCATTACCCCCTTGATCCAGTAAGTAAGAATTAGGCAAGTTCTAATGCGTGAACTCATTAAAAAGCATTCATAGTGAAGGGATAAATAATACATGCATGCACACTCTCCAAGGATTATGAATTATCCAGGTTGTTTTTGTTCTTCATGGTTCTCGCAACCCTAATTGTGGATTTAGATACTCATGTTTGTTGTAGATGAAGAAATCATGTTATGAATTTGCATAATTAAACACTTTAAACAATAGATTGAAGAACAAGAAATCCAAAATCTTCACAAAATTCATGATGTTATAACCCAAAAATAATGTCCAAAGTAATTAACAAGATCAAAGTATTAGTCACAAGTGATGAGTTCTGGACTTTCTTACTACTCTCTCTGTCTAAAAAACCTATTTATAATACAAGGAAACCAAATCAAAAACAAAATAGGGAAACTAGAATTTGGGCCTCAGACAAACAAGGTTATGGGTCGTACATGGAACCATGGCTTGTACCTGGGCTTCATAGACGACACTGCTCAAATTTATCTTAAGAGGTAAAAACCCACCTACAGAACGTCTTCTAACTTACGGTCCATAAGGGGTCTCATTTGGTATCTCTTCAACATATATTCAGAATTGTTGACCCTCAAGGCACGAACTAAACTATGACCCATTACTTAGACTTATGACTCATAGCAGCCTTCGTCTGGTAATGGTCCAACACTTATGCACATTCTCTGATCTCCAAAACATGAAAAAATATAAGGGCTAGCAAATGGTCTATGATCTATTTGGTATCACATAGTCTCAACCTCTGATAATCAACCTATTATTGGATCTAACCCACGAGACCCATCTATGGCT
Organism: Solanum aculeatissimum; assembly: GCA_038996855.1. Lineage (NCBI taxonomy): Eukaryota > Viridiplantae > Streptophyta > Magnoliopsida > Solanales > Solanaceae > Solanum > Solanum aculeatissimum. Next base: position 7,176 of record JBCEWC010004280.1, on the reverse strand, counting down.
CATGGAATAAACCATAACTCGTATAAGGTATCGAAAATCACCAAAAGTTTTCAATATACATGACTTGGCCTAAAAACATCCCGATTCCTATAAGCCTGCAATAATCTACACAAAAACACACCAAACTTACTAACATCGCTTTGAGAATACATAATATCCTAAGTTTAAACCATCAAGAGTGTTGTATTTTGGTAGCACATCAGTAGTCACATCTTATGGATCACTTTAATACTTAGAAAGATTTTACACATTTCAGGACCCAATCCATGAGAACCAAGTATGTCTCATACTTCCAACTATGAGCTCATCCTGGACACCTGTAAACCAATGTTCAAACACCTTTGATTTTAATCCAAACTCAGACCCATCTATGGACCTTGATCTATGAGTCAAAGACTATTTCACAACCCATAAGGAACCTTCATAAATCCTCCCTATAGTTGGGTAAGGTTTTACTTTTTTAGACACCAACTACAAGCTTGGTCTATGGCGCGTAGACCTAATTATGACTAGTAGAAATGATTTTCCTATCATGTTCAACTTCCCCTTCTCTGAGTCTCCATCTATGACACAATCTATGAGCTATACTCCTAATTATGATCTATACATTACTCTCATGGTTCGAGTCTAAAAAATAAAAAATGATCCTAGGTTCCACGAGCACCCTCCTTATCACATCCCGTATATAGGACCTAGGTGTGACACGATGAATGAGAAACCCAAAGGTAACCCAAAAAGCCTCTCATTATATCTTATACACATCCCTTGTTACAGAATATAAAACAAACATCAACAAATAATTCTAAGGGAATTGGGTCTTTAGACTCACACTATAGGGATAAATAAGGGAAAGGGATTTACATGATCACATAGCATGCAAGATTAAGGGGAGGGTAAGTATGACTTAAGCTATGGGGGAGGTAAGGACTTAGGATGATCAACTCCATTCCATCAACATCAAAAACATCAAATAGCATCATTAGCAAATAGGGACTAAAGGATAAGTCTCCATAAAAAGTTCAATATCTCATAATAGGTACATAACATTAGTATCCAACAATACCTCTAAAACATGAGTAGCATAGGACCCAATACATGTCCTGGGATCACCCTAAAAGTACTAAGTAACATGAAATAAAGTATCAACATAAGCAAGATGGAAATCAGATATTATCGCTGGAATGGAAGACTCACCACAACAATAATCTTCACAAACTGAGCTAGCTACGTGGAGGAGAATGGATAGGAGCATCGGTCCCTACATGGTTATATCATATAAGAAAAAAATATGCATTAGTACTTTGAATGTACTAGTATATGGGATTCAATGAACCAATAGATAATAAGCTTCATAAACAAGATGCATAATCATATACAATAGAATATAAGCTCAATATGACATGTATGTAAATGCTCTATGAAAACTTGCATGATTGATAAAACATAACTTCTTTACATCATACTTATGTAGAAGATAGACCATAACTGACACATAAGATCAAGTGAGCTACTACTTGGAATCCAATGAACTCCTTCAATTGGGAAAAGGCCAATGAACTCTTGTTAGAGAAAGGGTGTTCTACTTTCCAAAGTAAAACTCCATAAACATCGCAATTGTATATTTAATGAACATCATGGCTTATGTGGATCTACTAGCCTAGCTTAGCCTACAAGGGTTCCTATGGTGACACATCGTTAAAGAAACAAAGGGTGGCTTCTAGGGTTTCCTTACCGAACCCCACCACAATTCCACACTCGGTACTAAGTCATTCCCATAGAATACATTTGAAAACATATGCATAATTATAGTCACTCTAAAACATAGAAGCATAACTTCATCATTATCATATATAAAGAGTAGCTCATCTTAACTTGAGATCCAACATATGAGAATTGTCCTTATCACAATGGATCTATCTTTTGGTGAGAATTGACCTTTCACCATCTTTAACTTTAAGTTGACGTATTCAAAATATCTTAACTTTAACTTTCATAAGCTTTTATAACTTTATAATTGAACTCTCATATTTGGAGTTGTCACGACCAGAGAGTAGGGCCTAGACGTGACATGGAAAAAGAGAACCCGAGAATCCTCGATCAAGCCATCCAGGCATCATCACACACATCATTGGTTTGGAAGCGAGTAATACAATAAGTAACACATAAGTATAAGGGATTTCGGGACTTTGGACTCAAGCTATGGGGATCTTGCCGGGAATGGAATCAGCATGAATCACATAGAACATAAAAATTAAGTTCTAAGGGGCGGGTAAGTATGACTCAAGCTATGAGGGCAATAAGGGTTAGAGACTCTCCACATAAGAACATCCCCATCCAACAAATTATAATAGCATAAGCGGAAGCACAATTGAAACATAAGTAATCATAGCAAAGCATAAATAATAATAACATCTCAACAAGCACATCATACGGTATACAATAGAATTCAATATGTCTAACAATGCCTCTACATAGAATAAGACGGGGCCTCGACATAATCCGGGCTCACTCTTAAGTCACAAGATAGATAAAATGAAATAAAATATATGATAGAAAAAGGTGGGTATTGCCCTTGGAGTATAGGACTCACCACTAGCAACAAGTCAACGATCTCAACTACGCATTCACCATTGGATGAATATCTTCTCTGGTCCCTACATGGTTAGATCATGTAGACAAAGAGTATAAATTAGCACATATAATGCACTAAGTATGTGGACATGCCATGCACATGAACATGAACCCACTAAACAAGCTAGATGACGAGGGCACATATACGTATAGAAAGAATATATATAAGAAAGAGGAGAATATCGTAACAATATGCCATGAAATGCCATGATGCATGAATTCAAACCTACATATCATAGCGGGGTATGACCTCAACTGACAACAATAGAGACCAAGCGAGCTACTACTTGGAATTGGACTAATTGCCAGGTAGATCCCAAGTCAACCCTAAAGAGGGGATACATACCAAGTCAATCCCATCTTGGGAGATATCCCATATTGGCACATGGTTTGACGGAAAGGAGTATGGACCCTTGGAGATGGTCCACCCCGACTCCAATCCCTCTGTACTAAGTCTCATCCCATGAGAATACATATACATATACAAGATTTTAAAATGGAGATTTCAATACTTAAAGCAAAAGCAATGCAAAGTTGGCCAAGGAGCCCAAAATCATATGTCAAGTCTTTCCATAATTAGGCTAAAAAGCCAAACAACAGTTTCAAGAATCATATCCATAGACCAATGCATAGGAGTAGCTCATTCTAACATAACAATATGATGTAAAACACCCAAGATGCTCATAGAGCCATATCAAGACAAGATGTGATCACATTCTAGTCAATTCCCATGTCTTATCAAAATCAAGTCATATCATATCAAGAGGGCCAAGCTCTTAACAAGAGTTTCATCAATCAAGTCTTTCATGCTCATGAATGCAAAGCATGGATGATCATTGAATAACATGGGTAATTTATATCAACATTTAAATTATCATAATAAAATAGATTCATACTTAAAACATAATGAAATCAACTATTAGAAGCATAATTCATACTACCCATGCTTGAATTGAAGAACAAAGGGACATGCATTTTTGAATCTTCAATAAATCAATGGAATTCAACAATTAGGGGCTTAATTCACCTTAAAATCAACATTAAAGTACAACCCATAACTCAATTGAATTAACTTATTCATAAATTAAAAGACCCAATTTCAAAGAGAGAAAAATTCATAAAAATTGAAGAAGAAAGATTTTGGGTCTTCATGGTTGAAAGGAGAACCATGAATCAATCCCACATACCTTGATTAATCAAGAATAACAAGAAGAATTTGAAGAAGAATTGATCTTTCCTTGATTTCCAAGCGTAGCCTTCAATGGAGCCTTGAGAGTAATTTGAGAGAAATTGAGAGTATTTGATTTGAATAAAGATGAATAGGGCTAAATGAGGGGTTCAGGAGAGTTTTAAAATGCTAAAACGACCTTAGGATTAGTTTAAAAAATTATAATTAAACCATTAATGAAATGAGGAAGAAAACTGGAAACTTTCCTTGACAGAGTGTACTACATGGACCTTGTAGTGACTCACGGTCCGTGAGCCTTGTCGTGAGGCATCACTTGACGATGAGCATTCATCTGACAATGGATAAGAAAATTTGAAACGTCACCCATTAGGTCACTACATAGACCGTGAGTGGCAACACGATCCGTGATCCCTTCCGTTAAACCACACTTGGAACAACTTTGCCCACAAAGATTCCATACTTAGCCAAATTCTCCGCACGCAACCACACAACTAGGCACACGAGTTGTGAGGCTTTACATCGACCGTAAGATGGTATGTTGAGCCTCCCTTGGCTCAAAGTTTCAGCGCAGAGCCTTGGTTACTCACTAGAATTCGCATGGACCAGGCTCATGAGTCGTGAGGCTCCACACGGACCATGAGGTGATCCGTGGAGCCTTACTTTGGTCGGAGTCTTGTCCCAGAGCCTTGACTGCTCACTAGAACTCCACGGACCAGTCCACAACTCTTGAGCCTCCACACAACTCGTTAACCCCACCGTGAGACAGTTCCTTAGCCAACAATCCTTTCCTCTTTTCTAGAATGTTTCCCGTGCATAACTTTCATAACTTTCATATCCGAACTCTGTATTGAGTGAAACTAAGTGTGTTGGGACTATAACTCAATTAGCTTTAATTTGATAGGTCTTGTACCACATAATTCATCCCGTACTAAGAGATATGTCCTTTTAAAATCAACACTTCCACAAGACGTCGAACAAAACTTAACCAATGCAATTTCTTCCAAGACGGTCATGATAGAGAGACTCGGGAAACTCAAAAGCAGTCCTCAAGAAACATCACAAAGTTCAAAAATTTCTAGGTTGTTACATTATCTCCCCTTTGGGAACATTCATCCTCGAATAGGCTAGAACAAGGCTCGAAGAACTCGATTTAAACAAGAAACATTTCAACATAAACACAATGCATATTTATCATTTTAAAATTCATTTAAAACTCATGTCAAGACATTATTCAAATCATTTTGTGCATATGTATGTATGTAATGTCATGACACCCAAAAAACAAAGAATTAGGACCCTTCGGAAAGGGAGATAGAACCTAGTACCTTAGGCTGGAGTAGATTTGAAAAGATAGGGGTATCGCTTCATCATGTCCGACTTTGCTTCCCGTGTAGCACCCTCCATATATTGATTTATCCAAAGCAATTTAACCGAAACTACTTTTTTGTTGCAAAGCCATTTTACTTTTCTATCCAAGATTTCAACCAGTACCTTTTCATAAGTCAGGTTCTTCTCAACCATAACATCCTCCAAAGGCACAATTGCCTTAGGATCACCAACCAACTTCCTCAACATTGAAACATGGAACACCGGATGAATAAAACTCATATCCAAAGGAAACTCTAATCTATAGTCCACATTGCCAATCCGTTCAACGAACTCATACGGTTCGACATACAGTGGGCATAACTTGCCCTTTTTTCCAAAACGCATAATGCCCTTCATAGGTGATACCTTCACATAAACCCAATCACCCACATAAAATTCAAGGTCTCTTTTTCTAGCATCCGAGTAAGACCTTTCGTGGCTTTAAGCCAATTTCAACCTCTCCCTAATCAATTTAACCTTTTTTATGGATTCCACAACCAAGTTCGGGCGTAACAATGCCATTTCACCCAACTCAAACCACCCCACCGGGGACCTACACCTCCTACCATATAAAGCTTCAAATAGAGCCATACCAATGCTAGCGTGATAACTATTGTTGTAGGCAAAATCCATAAGCGGTAGATGATCATCCCAATTTCCCTTGAAATCCAACACACAAGCCCTTAACATGTCCTCCAAAGTTTGAATTGTCCTCTCGGCTTGCCCATCAGTTTGGGGATAAAAAGCGGTGCTTAATTTGATCTTGGTGCCAAGCCCCCTTTGAAATTATCTCCAAAAGTAAGAAGTAACGGGTACCATGATCTGATATGATGGACCTCGGTATACCATGCAATCTCACCAACTCACGAATATACAATTTAGAATAATTGTAACAACCTGAAATTTTTTGAAATCTACTTATGGTTGGCATTCTATGATACGCTACAAGCCATATATGAGTTTTGGTGGCCACGGGTTGAGTTTAAGTGGCCAAATGCAAATTGGGCTAGAAAGTGGCCTAGAGGGACAATTTTAACAATCAACTTCAAATAATCATAACTTTTGATGTGGGATGAACCATGTGAGATACAATATATCAAATTGAAGCTCTAGGAGTTAGATTTGCAACACAGGTGGTTTCACTCAATTTGGATATTGGATGAGGGAGATATGGCCCAAACAGTGATACTGTTTAAAATTCGGAAACCATTGGAGATAGGCTTAAAAAAGTGGCCAAGGACTTTGGCACGGACCATGAAACTTTGCACGGTCCGTCTAGTGCCTCGTGTGATGTAACAGTGAGCTTGGGGTGGCATGGAACCACCCCTAAGCCAAGTGTAGGCCAACGGTCCCTCAAATGGACCGTTTGTACTTAGACGGTCTGTTCACTGCCTCGTTAAGTGAGGCAGTTGCTAAGCCATGGCTTGGATGTTATTTTTGGTGTTAAGGGAGGTCAGACGGAGTGTGTGACGGGGTGTCACAAGTGGAATGGACCGTTTGGTGGTCCGTTAAATGTAACAGAATGTCCTCCGAGAGTTTCGTGAAAAATTTGGCTAAGTATTTTTTGACGGCATGGTAAATGGTCCGTGTGACCATTTGACGCCACTATAGCTTCTGTTTGAGTGTAGTGTGCAATGAAGAGTTCTGGTTTATTAATGGTATTTTCATGATTTAATATTTCCCTAAGCCCCCTTAATCATCCCCTAAATCCTCATTCATATATTAGAACTCTCCTACACTCTCTCTTTAAATCTTAAGGCTCTCTTGACCTCCATTGAAGCTAGCTTGTAGATATTGGGGAAGAAGATTGGTCTAAGTTTGATCTTAGTGACTTGTTTCTTGATTTAAGGTATGTGGGACTTGATTCAAGGATCCCCTTTCATCCTTGAAGATCCTAAGAACCCTAACCCATTTAAATTGATTTTAAGTTTTCCAATTAGTTATGGGTTCTTTCAATATTGTTATAGATTAATGTTGGGACTTGAGTG
>JBCEWC010004279.1:0-27731 GCA_038996855.1 Solanum aculeatissimum | reverse complement strand
TGAAATGTGTTTGACCTTTGATCAAGTATGCATGAAAGTAAAGCAAGTGATTTGGTCTTTAAGCCTAATTATGCATGGTTATGAAGTCAAGTGTTTCCATTCTGTTTTTAAAGCATGTATATGTATACGTATTCTTGTGGGATGACGACTTACTACCGAAAAGGATTGGAATAGTAAGTGGGCTATCCCCAAGGGTCTCACTCATTTCCCTCAACTTTGTGCCAACATAGGTACGCTATCGAAATGGGAGGCCCGTAAGGTATGATATGATATGATATGATATGATATGTTATGTAAATTCTTCCGAAATGATCGGGTCATAAGGAAGGTGACCATCACACCGAAATGACCAGGTCATAAGGTGTGGTGTAGATTACCTTTTACAAGTAATCTTCTCCGATCCGATGGGAGGCCTCATTGGGCAAGTTCATGTTGTAGCTCACATGAGTTTGGATGTCGGTTATAGTCGCATCCCTTATAATATAAGCATTATGGCATTTCATGCATCATGGACTTCATGGCATATTGGTATACTATCCTTTCCTATATCCTCCTTCTATGTATATGCCTTTGTCATCTAGATTGGCCGTAGGCTCATGTTCATATGCATTGCATGCCCGTATACTTAGTGCATTATTATGTGCTAACTCATACTCTTTGTCTACATGCTTTAACCGTGTAGGGACCGAAGTTGACTTCCATTCTCCGCTAGACGGCTAATCGAGATCCTTGATGTTATTGCTTGTGGTGAGCCCTATGTTCCAAGGGCAACACCCACTTTCATCTACCTTGTCTTTACTTTATGTTTCTTTACTTTATGACTTGAGGGTGAGCCTGGATTATGTCGAGGCCCCGTCTTATCTTATGTAGAGGCATTGTTGGACATATCGACTCTATTAAACATTATGCTATGTGATACTTGTAATGATATGGCCACCTATGTTAAGTTATGGTATCTTATGTTATGCTTTCGTTTCCACTTGTGCTATTGTGATATGATTGGCTTGGGTATGTGCTTATGTGGAAAGTCCCTAACCTTGTTTGTCCCCATATCTTGAGTCATACTTACCCGCCCCTTAGAACGTAATTGCTATGTGCTATGTGATTCATGTTTATCCCATTCCCGACAACATCCTCATAGCTTGAGTCCAAAGCCCTGAAATCCCCTAGACTTACGTGCTATTTATTTATTTTACGCGCTTCCGAATCGATGATGTGTGTGATGATGCTATAATGGCTTGATCGAGGACTTTTGGGTTCTCCTTCGCCATGTCACATCTAGGCCCTACCTTCGGGTCATGACAAAGAGACTTGTTGAGGTGCCTTTGAGTTTTTCATTCTTTGTGTTACAACTAGGGAATAGGCTTGAGTCATGACAATGAGTGTATTAATTTTTCTTAATATTACATCTTCTAGCGATTAAAAAAATTATAAATAATCCTTACTAGATCTTGCTATTCTAATTCCTAATTCCCACAAAAAAATATCAATATCATAGGCCAAAAAGATGAAATTGAGGTGTGAATTCACGGAACAAAAAATATAACAAAATTTTTCATCCGATAAAGAACACGACACACATTATCTCACAAAAATAAATACTTGACTAACCTTCATCATCCCCCACACAAAAAAGAAAGTTTGCAAGATCAAGTCATTTCAAGATTACCAAAATAGTTGGAAGAAGGAATGATTGAAACATTGATTGATTGTCATATACAAATTGCATTGATATTTCAAACGACGTCTTACCTCAAATAGAAACTATGGGTGTTTAGAGGCAAACGAAATTGTGCCAACTGTTTAAGTTATTTGTAGGATTATTCCTAATTTTAAATTTATATGAAATAAGTTATTTGGATTAATAAGTGTGAGGGTATTTTAGTAATTTGACATTCAAGTTTGTGAGTTCATGCTTTTAAGATAATTAGTATCTATTAACGTGTTTTACACATTATTCTCTATCAATTATTATATAAAAGAATTGATAACTAATTTGGTCCTATCCCGACACTTGGCTCGGATCTCGACCCTGACATTCAACTTTGACATCCGATACTTGAATGGGGACTTAACTTTTCAGCTATGATTCAATCTCGACCCAAGACCCGATCCAGCACCCATCCTAAGTGTCAACCCAAGATCCGAGTTCTTATTCGGGATATAATCCCCACATTCAACCTCGACACCTGACATCCAACACTGATTCAAGATCTAACTTACGACACTAACTCCCGGTCTAGAACCTGATTTATATCCTAAATTGAAAAACCAACTTTCAAACCCAAAATGTTGTCATGCACCTGACTTCCAAATCGAAATTTGAGTTCATCCAACCTAACATCCAACATGAGACCCAACCCAACTTTTAACTCATGACCCAACTTGTTGACTCGAGACCCAACTCCAACATTAGACTCTAAACTCAACTTGCAAGCAGGAATCTAACTCCATACCCGAACTTAACTCTCGACTTCTAACCTAGGACCCGACTCTAACTCTCGATTCGAGACTCGACATCTGAGTCAGGACTCGACCATGAGATCCAACTTTTGAATCGGGATTTGATCCTGTCACTTGATCCCAACAATTTATTAAGGACCCATACCAATACTTGACCTGGGACACGATCTTGTCTCTCAATCTAAAAATCAACTTTGACACCCAACACAAAATTCCACTGACACCTAACTTGGAAGCCAACTCTAACACCATACTCCAGATCTTACTCAATTTTTAACTCGAGATTCGACACTCAAATTGAGATTCGACCCGAGATTCAGGAGTTGAATTTCGAATCATCTTGAATTTAGGAAAAAAAACTAATGATGAGATGTTGTATCTTATTGAATTGTTGATTGAACAATTTGTCCTATATTAAAAAATTCTATAACAAATAAAATTATCATTTACTATTTTTCTACAATAGACAAGATTGGCATTTACAATTTTTAAAAATAATTGTTATTTAATTATTATGCAAATATATAGCACTTTAAAATTAAATAAACTTATAGCTATTAAATATTTACTCATTAAGGATGTAAAAGTCATTCAATAGTTGATGGATATTTGATCAACCAACATTATAAAATGTGTAGAAATTTCCTACTCATGAATCTATACCAAAGGTTTTGAAGACCTCTGTCCTATCCATTAGACAATGGAAACTAATACTAATATAATATAATAGCCTAATATACTTGAAATAGATTTAATGTTAAGTTCCTAATATTAATGGGATAATATGTATCCTACAATGAACATAGTCCTAATAGAAAAAATACTTTGTTTAGTTAGTCCTAATACAAAACTACATTCATAACCCAGGAGATAATTTCTACTTAAAAGGTCAAATAAGTCGACCAATTTTAAGTGATTATGTGTTGCTTCGTGATAGAGAAAGGTGCAGCCATAGCAGGGTTCGAACCTGCGCAGGCATAGAGAGCCCAACAGATTGCATGTCTGTCTCCTTGACCACTTGAACATATCGACTTCATTGATTCTCAAGGCTAGAAAAGATATATATTCGTTACCAGTAAAGTACAGCAGTTGCTATACATGCCTAAAGATGTCGGAACTCAATTACTATGTGTTATTCAGGGTGTAAAAATACAAATATTAAAGATAGATTTTTTTTAGACTATGGGTGTACACCCTTCATAGAAGGGCGGAGTACAACCCAAGTGGTAGCAAATTGTAGAGTTGGTAGTTAGTAAATCCTTGTCTTACCTAAAATGCGGACTGTTGGACACTTGTGACCCATCTGCACATGCAACACACTAATTGCCAATAAGATGCATTTCCTGTACAAGCTTATGGAGTACCTACTATCTCTTACTGTACAAAATGGGTTAGAATTCGGCTCCACCGATATTAACTTCAGTCAGACTAGTAGACAGGTTGTTTCACATAAAGGGGAGAGAGCAAGAAACAATGTCGCATCTGCAAAGCAACATTTAAATGCTTACTTTATACTTGATATCAAAATGTCCTACATCAAACTTGTTCTTTGTACTATACACAAGGAAAAAGAAGCAATTCATCTGTTTGCCTTCCCTATGTTTATGCCAACTATGGATGAACTAAACCTTTTTTCACCTATTAAGACTACTTCCCTATGTGCCTTGTAGGATTTAAGAATATACACGGAACATATTTCTGTTACAAACAATTTTGTTGCTATATAAACTATACTCACTCTATGGGAACTGCAGGCAACATCCATTCTAAGAAGCCTAAAGCATCAAAGGATCGAAAACTCCTTTTAAGTTTCATTCTTGATGACAGAAGCAGAACTCCTCAGCTCTCAAGCTTGGAAGATGAGAAATCAAACCCCAACAAAGAATCCAAAAGCAATCCTTCAAGTTTTATGTACATCCTGTGTGTAGTTTCAGAGAACCATTCCCTGAAAAAGAATGCATGGAATCCAAGAGGTGGACATCGAGATTTTGAACAAGTATTCTAACCTGCAGAAGTAATCATGATTGGGCCATAGAGCACTCACAGTTAGAAAAAGAAAATGCAAACGACCCTGAGGCACCATGAAGTCGATGGAATTTTCTACTCGAGGTTGATTACAATACTTCACCAGGAATGCTCTTCAGGTATTCTGATTTAGCTTGATCTGGAAAAAGCGTGACACTTCTTGATAAAGCTGCTCAGCCTCAAACGGCTTCGAAACATAACCGTCCATTCCACATTTCTGACACTGTTCATTTGTAGCTTGAATTACGTCAGCAGTCATGGCCAAAATAGGCACTTTCCAGCTTGAAATATTTCCATACTCTTCAGGAGGAAGTTGTCCAAGTTGGATACGGCTATTGATATCAGATTCCATTTGGCGAATTCTTTTTGTAGCTTGAAACCTGTCATTTAATTTATAGTGCAACTGTCAGCTTAAGTGACTTAATTTGTGAAACATAGCACACCACTTTTCCATAATCTCAGAAGGATACTTTGCAGCCCAGAAGATGCGATAAAAGGAATTGCTATGATGGTAGCAGAAGTTCATAGTTACGCAAAAATAAGCAAGGAAATATAAATTAGGTCTAACAGTAGTAGAAAATATAGTTTTTCATAAGAAACATACCCATCCATTTCTGGCATCTGAATATCCATGAAACAGGCATCAAATTCATGAGGTGGTTGTAAAAAAGTGAGTGCTTTTTTTCCACTGTCTGTGCAGACAACATCAGCACCATATTTCTTAAGTGCTGCAGCAGCTACTCTAAGGTTCACATTGTTGTCATCCACAATCAAAATTTTTCTTCCCTGAAGGAGCTTGGAAAGAGAGAGACCAGAGAGCTCCCCATTCGTAGAGTTTCCTTTGTTACCAACACCCATGGTGCGTTGGAGTGATGCAGCAAGCATACTTGCCCTTAGTGGCTTCATGATGACAAATGGAGTAGGAAAACCATTGGCTGAGACCCCCGCTCGGCTGGAATTTATAGAATTAGCTAATATAAAAAGTTTAGGAGAAATACTAGCATTGATCTTTCTTAAGTTTTTGGCAAAGAGACTTGACCTTCCCAAGTCAGTATCCCAGACCTCCTGTTCAATGAGGATCATATTTGTGACTCCATTTTCAGTTCTTAAGTAAGACAAACCATGATTCAAATCTGAGACCACTTCAGTCTGGACCCCAAGTCGTTTCATGTGGTACTGTGAGACCCTTGCACGGACAGTTCTTGGGTCAATAATTAAGGCCCGTATCCCATGGAAATCTGAAGAAATGGAGTTCAATTGATTGCTTATTTGCTGGCTCTTCTTCTCATTGCAATTATTACGGCCGTTGGTGAAAACAGCAGTAAAAGTAAAGGTTGATCCAATATTTGGCGAACTTACAAATCCAATTTCACCTTTCATAAGCTGTACCAAACATTTGCTTATGCTAAGTCCAATACCAGTTCCCCCATGGATGCGTGCAATAGAAGGACCAACCTGCATAAAGGGGGTGAATATACGAGATTGAGCATCTAACGGAATTCCAACACCAGTGTCTTCTACTGAAACCATTAGATTGATCTGGTCCAACGAGGAAGATGTAAAAGAAGAAGATCCTTCTTGATTGAAACCCATGAAACTTCTCCAGCTCTGTCGTTTATCAGCTACAGGCAATCCACTCAAAGTGCTCTTTATCAATGATTCCATCTTGAACTCCTCAGCTGACTTGATCACTTCCTCAACAAGATGGACCGTCACAAATATATGACCTATTTCAGTGAACTGCAAGAAGACATTATACTTTAGAGAGTGTGAAAGGTATGATCAACCAACACAAATCCTTAAGTGGGTAGAGTTGAGAGTACCCACAACTAACCTATATATGTTATTCATGATTTTATATATCACCAAAACTCTTTCTTGTCCTTACTATATATCAATGCAAGTCATTGTATATCTGTGACAATCTCCTTACTCTCACAGCCTTACATACTTGATAGGAGTCATGCCATATCTCCAACACTATCTAGCACATGTAATTCAAATCTGGGTTTCTCAAGTAACTTCAAAGCACTTTTACACGTATGGGAATAGGTTTACCAAACGATGGTGCTGATACCTCGTCACAGAATCTAAGCATTCAAGCTAAAACCAATTAAATTTGGTATCCCGACACCTTTATTAGAATCTTTTAGATGCCTTTATATCCCGGATAAAACAATAAAAATTATGTCCCAATCCCAAGCAAGTTGGGGTCAGACAGAATGAATCACATCAAGTATATAGAGACTTTATCCCAGATATAGGACATTAAATATCTTCATCAAGGTGAGTGATATATACAGAGTATAGACTAAATAAAAACTTAACGAAATCTGGCACAACTTTGATAAATGAATTAGCAGTACAGGGAAGCACATTATTGCATTAATTACTTCCTTGTTCCCACAACTCTCCTAGTTAATTGCTACATAATGAAAGCAACTGATGGATATTTAGTGATTTTAGATATTCCTTTGAGAATTACATAATGCAAACATGCACAAACTCATATATCTACTCCAATTTAAACTCGGTTACAGAATAGCATTCTGTTATCGCCCCTAGCTGATTCAAGATCTCTGTTGCTGCTGTATTTTCTAGTACCAAAGTCTAAGAGATAAGTGAACTTACTTTAATAGAGTTTCCCATCAAGTTTGTGATAATCTGACGAAACCGTCCAGGATCTCCAATGAGCACATCAGGAACCTTATCAGAGATGTAAACTGCCAACTGCTCTCCAAAGAGAAGGTTAATTAGATCACAATAAGAAAAAGAAGACAGTAACAAATGGACGGTCTATGTTGTGGAGTACCTCAACTCCTTTTTCTTGAGATTTCCCTGAAAAGAGCGAGAGAACCTCATCCAGAGTAGCTCTCACGTCAAAACAAACTGCCTCAAGCTCAAGCTTACCAGATTCAATCTTTGCTTGGTCCAAAACCTCATTTATGAGTGAAACTAAAGCTTTACCACTGGCTTGAGCAGTGCTGACATAATCTTGTTGTGTCACATCTAGATTGGTGTCCATAAGCATATGAAGCATGCCTGTGAAATAAGTGTATACATGTTATTGTAATTACTCCAATATCATCTAAAATATACTAAGAGTGATGACGCAGCAAAATGAATATTCTGACACTCACCAAGAACACCGTTCATGGGGGTCCTGATCTCATGGGATACAGTAGCAAGAAACTACAAGGTAGAGGTCAGTTTAGAACATACCCCATAACAAGTGTTGGATAAAAGCATTTAGACAAATTAGAAAAATGTTATATATACCTGTGATTTTGCAACATCAGCAGCCTCGGCACGCTTTTTCAGCATCATCATATCATGATAGTCATCCTCAACTTTCGCGATTCTATTGATTGTTGCATGAAATATTTGCCCTACAAGTAACGCAATGACGAGGATTCCAGTTGCAGTTGTGATGGCTAGCCATGGCCATGGCGGTTTCTGTTTGAATCTGCAAAAACGTATAGCAATCCCAGAGGATTCAATCTCAAATCCAATTCTCTGGAGACTTCTCTAATCTTTAGTGTCCATATCTAGTTAAACGAATAGAAAAGCCTACAATGAAAGGAACCATGATCATACACAAAAAGGTCAAAATAATCAATGACGACTCATTCAACTAAACAATAATAACTGCCAAAATGCTTCCATCAAACCAAATAGCATAATCACAACATGGGAGCTAGGCCACGAGATGAAATTGAAACAGAAAACATCCAATGATGAAAGAACATAAGCACCTGCAACGCATCTCATGCCTTCGAAAAGGATCCCCAAAGTTGAGGGCACTGACATGCTCCACACCATCACTTGACACATTTGAACCATACATGCTAATAGGGTGGGAGATATTAGTTGTATCATAGACGTTCACAAGGATGGTTTGTTTGCTCGCAAGCTGCTGAAGAAGCTTCTCTACAAGTGACTCAATGTCAAGGACTCCACCAAGATACCTGCTTGGAAAGGGAAGAAGAATCAAAAAGAGTTGTGTAATTTGCTAACATAATTTTGTCTTGAGAAGTCATAGAATTCCAATTTAATAAGTACAGTAATTCCATAATATTAGTTTACTCTAGAGTGTGCATTCTAATTCGTTGACCAAGTTTGTTATCTTTTGTCCTTCTCTTGCAGTTCTGTGATTCTTTTCCCACTAAAAAGGGGCAACATATTCCAAAAGTTGGGTACACAGTGAGTGATTGCATAAAATCAGATGGCATACCCGTCAGTTGCTTGGATCCTTTCATTTGGAGTTGCATTAGAAGGAAGATCAGTTTTGTAAACTGCAAATGTCTTTATCACCCCAAGGCGATTTGTTTTAAGTAGCCTGAAGGGAGCCGTGAGGACACCCTTCCCTGATTCCCTAGCACGTAAAACATTCTCACGATCTTCCTGTTTGGCACAATCATTTGTAAGGGTTTTGCTATGTACTTTCCTTTGTATGTATGTTGGTGTGTGTGTGCAGCAGAAAGTAAATTGACTAAATCTAGCTATTTAATAATGTACATTCAATAAACACTTGGGATGATAAATAAAGAAGTTACCTTTCCAGAGAGCATATCAACAGAAATTACATGTGCAATGGTATCCTGCGCAAAAATAACAGGGGCATATTCTGCCTGAACTGGAGATGGCTCCAGGCCATCTCTATCATACTCATTGTCTTTGTGAACTGGAGTTTGTTCAAGTGTATCCATTCTCTTGATACTCCAACCATGTCGTTTCTCAAATTCTTTTCTTTCTGAGTGGAGCACTCTTACTGCATATGCCACCCCACTTGTAAGAGGCCTCTCAAACGCTGTTCTTTCTGTATAGCTGGCAAAAGTGTCCTGCACGGACAGAGTTTTTGGGTATTTTAGTGAATTAAATAGAAAGATTACTAAGTTGGCTCTAAGAAAAACTTTAATTAAACAGCAAAATTTAGAGAGTCACATTTATTTTGTTAAAAATGAGTATGGGGTTCAACATAAAAATAGAAGAAGACAAGAATTTATGATTTTAGAGTTTATTATTCAAGAGAATATGGATGGGAAATAGATGAATATGTGAAATAGCATTGAAAATTGCACAAATGTCAAATTTTGGATCAAGTTTACAAAATTGTAGTCTCTGAATTGAAAAGATGAGTAATTTTGACCTGATTAATAGCAGAAGGGTTCCTGGAATGGTGGAAAGTTGAGATGAGAATGGACATGGCCTGCACATGGTTCATGCTAACATTAAATTGATCTTGCAACATCCTTGCCCTCTCATCACACATACTTGTAAGTGTTTCTTTTCTCTTGTCAAAAGCTTGAGAGTTCATGTACCACAAGACTGAAAAAGAAACAATAATCCAAAATAATACCCATGCTATCAAAAGCTTCCTCCACCACTTGTTTCCCACTTTCCTGTTTCCAACATACTGAGGGTAACAATGGTAAATCTTAACACACAACTCCCACAATTTCATCACTACGTACTCCCCATCACCAAGCAAAGTCTTGCTAGTCATAACTTCACCATTCATAGAAAAAATCGGAGACACAAACCAGCAACATAGAGTCAAAAGTAATTTCAAACCAAACCCAATTACATGAAACAAACTCATCCAACTACGCATCAAACGCAGACCCTTTTCAAGAATTGGGAGTCTAGTGAACCTAACATCACTATAGGTTGAAACTTTAGTTAAGAAGATGTGACAAGGAATAAACACAGAACTTGATGCTATCTTCCTTCAAATTAGGGGAATGCCAGAATTCATGAACAAGATAAGAAACAGCAAAAAGCCAAAGGAAGAATCAAGGGATCCCATCCCCAAGATTCCAATTTTGATTATTACTCAGTTAAGCTCAAAACCAAGAAAGAAACCAAGATTCTCCAAGGTAATTAAACCAGGATAAAGCAAAAACAACCCCTGACAAGGAATATAGGATGTGTCCTAAATATGAAAATCACACGCTCTTTCAAGTAGCACAACTTTTGGATAGCCAGTCAATAATTAAGAATATTTGTTTTGTTATGTAACCCAAAAGGAAAAAAGAAGAGTTTTGATTCATATAAACACTATAACTCATAAAGAATCTGTAAAAGCAAAGATGAAAGGAATATGGTGGTGGTAGAAAATGTCTGCAGCCACGGTCTATTATCTCTCTATCCAATTTCTGTCTACATCCAAATAATAAAAGAAAATATAATTAAATGAACATATTCCCCCTTATAATTATTTAATTAAAGGGCAGAAAAGTATACTTCCACTCAGCTGGAAAATGACTTTTTATTTTTTTAACTTCCCTTTTTTCCCCTTTCTTTTTCATACTTCCACTTAGCTTTGTGTTCACATCGCCTTATCTATCCACACAAGACAAGTCCTATGGTTACACGCCAAGTTGTTAAACTCTATTCCTTGTACGTTTATAAAATGTTAATGGACAATATTACCCTTGCATGTTGTGCAATATATCAAGCATGACATTTAACACGCAACAAATATTCTTTCCAAGGGGAATTAATTACAATTTATTGTCTTGTATGGTTATGGATATTATAGCACTAACAGATGATACATGTAATCCCAGTAAAAATACGAATTTATAAATTTAGTTATTTACCATTTTCAACTACTTACTAGCTAATCATTTATATCATGTTTGTATTAGGGAAAATGTACATGTGGTCATATAAGAAAAAGGAATATCTGCTATCAGAGTGAAATAAGAGAAAGAGAGCATTGAAGCATGGGGAAAAACATTCTATGAAGTGTCATCTTTTAAGTATCTAAATTGTTGCATCTCCAATTTGCTTGCTTTAGCCTTGTTGTTTGTCACAATCCAAACTGTCGCGTAGTCGTAATACAATACTTAGAATCTCGAGGGATCCTAAGAAAATCAGATGGCATAGCATGAAAATAAGAATAACATATGGTTGCTCAAAAAGTGAAAGTTAAGCAAGAACAGTCTAAGTAAGCTCATGCCATATAGAAAAGATCTGATAATGACAACACAAGTGAAACATCTAATCGTATGTTTGAAAACCCTTACTAATCATACAAGGATTTCTCGGAAAAATCCCTAACTAACTCTCAATCTAAAAACTAAAAGCGACAAAATAGAAAACAATGTTCCTTGAACCAGAAGGACTCTCCACAACTCAAAGTTGGTAGAGCTAATACTAATTGTGAGCGTGCATGAGAGGGAGCATCAAAATCTATATTATTAAAATAATATAGGCAAGAAAATATGTGGTTAGTACTTTATGTACTAAGTATGAGGAATATGCAATAACATGAAATAAAATATGATAAGTTTGAAAATGTGATAATGCAAGAGCAAGTAAAATATAGCATAAAACTGAGAAACTAATATATGAAAAAGCATAGTATGAGGTAAAAGTAAGATCCTTTAAATCATATTTTTTTTGCTAACCGGCATAAACAATATGAGCTATAACATGAAGCTCAGTGTTCTGCTCCCACACTGAAAAGAGAGTGTCCTACTTGATAAGACAAGGACCATGATCGTGAGATTATGTGGATCCACTAGCTAGAATTAATTGAGAATAAGTCATACGGAGGGATGTAGTTCTGGGACAAAGGGATTGCTTCTACATAATTCACCTCTACTAATGGGTGAGCCTCGATCTCTAAGTTTACTCGGTGTTAAGTAAACTCCCAAAGAAAACTTTCATAATCATATGATATTCTTTTTTAAAAAAATAAATAGGAGCCATCAGTTTCATTTATATCAAATAATCAGTCTAAAAAAAACAAAAATAAAAAGGCCAAACGGCCCAACAAAAATGATCCTTGATTAGCCCAAAAATAGGCCAACATAATAAAATAGAGTGCCCTAAAAGACTTTCCAGATTCTTCCTCCTCTTTCCTAAATCGCCTCTTCCATGACTCTTTGATTTTTGAATGTCTGAATTATATGATATTCATAATCTTTGAAATGGTAAGAATCTAGTAATACCAAATCATTCATAATATAAATTATAATAATAGTTCCTTTAAATCATGATTTCATGACATACTCATAAGAGACACTTATATGAAGCATCTAAATCATGATCATCTTTCATAATAAGAATACTTCAATCGAAAGGATTCAATTTCATAAAAACATACTTCATATTTTATTTAAAAAAATCATTGATTCATAAATTCTTCAAATCATCATGTATGCATACAATCATAGCTTAATTCATGAATGGCATGTATTATGAAAATCTTTAATGATATGAGTTCATATAAAAATACCTTGAAAATATATGATTATGATCAAATCATGCATAATAAGTTCATTTGTAATGAAAAAAATTCTAAATCGATTTAATCCATACATCAATCATGAAACCCTAATATTGGGGAAAGTCATAAATTGAAAATTTAAATTTCTTTGGGACTCATGGGCTCAAGAGGAAACCTATCATGACCCAAGCCTAGGGCCTAGGTGCGACATGGTGAATGGGGAACCCAAAGGTGCCATAAACAAACCTCATATCATACTTAAGCACATCCTTGGTAAGAAGCATGGATCAATTATTAACGATAAGGGATAAGGGATTCCCATCATCTCAAGCACAACATGTAATTTTAAGGGAAAGGGAATATGGAACACACTATATAGGATATAGGGACTTAGGATGTTCTCCACCTTTCAATTATCATCAAAAGCAACATCAAAACATAGGATAGAGACTAAGGGAAAGTCTCCATATATACATAAGTATCACATAGATCATACATGCCATGTCATCTGACAATACCTCTAGTCATGAGTAGGACAGGGGCCAAGACATGTCCCGGGCTCATCCTCAAAAGAAAATACTAAAAGTAGCATTGTCTTAACATAAGTAGAAAGAATTTTGATGTTGCCCTCGAAGTAGAGGACTCACCACATGCAATAATCTTCACACGCCAACTAGTCACAAGGAGGTGGATCGGAAAGAGCTCTGATCCCTACATGGTTAGATCATGTAGGCAAAAAGTACGTGTTAGTACTGTGAATGTACTAAGTATGCGGGATGCAATGCAACAATAAAATCATAAGCCATATTAAACAAGACACATAACCATATACAAAGGAAATAAGCTCAACATGACATGAATGATCAATGCCTTATCTAAAACATGCATAGAAGGTAAATCATGATTTCATAACATAGAATATACATATATGAAAAGTGATTATAACTGACACTTAAGACCATGCGAGCTACTACATACAATCCCGATATTGCCTTCATACCAAAAAATGAGTAGTCTACTTTCCAAGGTAAACTAGCCTCTCCTTATGGGAACTCACCCATTTCGGAGAGTGCTTTACAAATGACTTACAGAAACTAACCCATTTTGATTAATATATCACAAGGGCCTTATGGGAACTTACCATTTCAGTTATTATTTTGCTTGTACCTTACGATAATCCACCTATTTTGGTGAATCATGCAATATGAGCTATATGAAATTCATTAGCAAGTCACAAACCTACAATGGCGACATAGTTAAGGGACAATGGTGATCTACCAAGTTGCTCTCGGTGCTAAGTTAACATCCCATGAAATACGTAAAACATGTACATAATCATATTATGCATAGACTTGTAAATCATAATATTATCATAGGAGTAGTTCATCAAAACCATAACATCATAAAACTGACTCCATTATCTCTCATAATTTTCATAGCATTTCCATGGAATCATAACATAATCGATAGCCCTCAATCATTCATAATATTCATAACTTGCATTCAAACCTGTTACCAACATAACATGTTTCATCATATAATCATAGTCTAAAATATGGTGGGTTTATGCATAGGTGCTTAAAATAATGAAATCCAAGAGTACTATGCATAAAAGAGATAAAACTTGATCACTTGAAACTATTTAAGAACAATCCACCATCATCAATGTAAGACCCTAGTTAGGGCATCATAAAAATCATCTAAAAATGCATAAATCTTATAGTATTTCATAGTATCATAACATGGATAGTTTACATATCATAAAGTAATCCATGGTATCCACCCTTGATAGGAGTTCATGTATTTCAATTCAATAATTGACAATTCCCAACATAAATCATGCATAATAGTAAAAATAAGAAGTACCCATAGTGATTCAAGTCTTAAAATCAAGGTTGAATTGAAAAGGGTTTTGGGCTTCATGGGTGAAAGGACCCATGGATGAAGAAATCCACATACCTTGAGGTCTTCAGGAAGATGAAAGAAGCTTGAGAGAATCTTGAAGTGTGGTCCTTAATGGAAGAGTGTTGAAACCCTATAAACTTCATATAATTTGGGAAAGAAAATTGAGAGAGTTTCGAGAGGATTTTAAGACTTTAGAGAGTGATTTTAGGTCCAAAAATTATGGAATTCTTGAATATTCATGTATATAAGGATTCATGGATATGTCCCAATTGCCCTTACTTAAATCTGAAAATTTTTAGAATATTTTGTACTATGGTAAAATGGGACCGCGATGTGGACTTGTTCCACCGTAGTTCATTTTTGCATGAAGTTTAATTTTTTCGTAATTTGGCCTTGAGATGAGTCTCTGCCATGACCCAAGCCTAGGGCCTAGAGGTGACACAACGAATGGGAATCTGAAGGAACCCCAAACAAGCCTCTAAGCATAAGTAGCACATATTTGATTGTAGAAGCATAAGAAAACATCAATCAAATAAATCTAAGGGAATCGGGGAATTGAACTCAAGCTATGGGGATAGAAAGGGAATAGAAATTTTCACCATCACATAGTAAGCAATGACAAGGGGAGGGTAAGTATGACTCAAGCTATGGGGAAGTAGGGACTTAGGACTTCCATCACATGCCATCAACATTCAACAACATATATAAGGGATAGGGACTAAAAAAAGTCTTAAATTATTACATAAGCTTCATAAGTGTCAACACTTCACATTATCCAACGATACTTCTAGCATGAATAGAATGGGGTCCAAGACATCTCTCAGGATCATCCTTAAAAGTAAATATCCAAAAGAATATACAAGTCTTAACATAATCATGAAAGGAGAGTGTATATTATCCCCGAAATAGAGGACTCACCACTAGCAATCTTCAAGCAAGCCAACTAGCCACGTGGAGAAAGATGATCAGGAGCTCCGATCCCTACGTGGTTAGATCATGTAGGCAAAAAATATGTGTTAGTACTTGAAATGTACTAAGTATGTGGGGTGCAATGCAACAAAAACATAATCCATAATTAACAAGATGCATAATAATATACAATGGATATAAGATCAATATGACTTGAATGATTAATGTCTTAGTCGAAAACATGTATGGAGAATAACTAAATCACATGACGTATAATACATATGTGGGAAGGGACCATAACTAACATATAAGACCAAGTGAGCTACTACTTGGAATCTTGATATTCACTCCACATAAAAAAAGGGTGGTTCACTTTGCCAAGGTAAACTATCTACTCACCTTATGGTATCACCTTTTCAGAGAGAGTTACCAAATGTCCTTACCTTATGCATATCCTTTTTGATAAGTATCACAAAAATATTTTTACCTTACAACATGGCCATTTCGATAGGTGTCAAGAAATATTCTTACCTTGCAACATAGCCTTTTTGGTAGGTGTAACTCCATTTAGGGAGTAAATATCACAAACCTATGGTGGCACATAATTTAGGGACAATGACTACCAACCAGTGTCCTCTCGATGCTAGGTCAACAATCCTACAGAATACTCAATTCATATACATAGTTATACCATACATAACTTAATAATTTATGGTAATATCATAGGAGTAGCTCATCAAATTCATCATATCATAGCATCATAAAAGGGTTTCACATCATTCATAACTTTCTCATGTATTCATAGCATGCTTAATAACCCTCAAATCATCATAACATACTTATCTTGCATAACTTTCCATAACATATCATCAATATAAGAGACTTGTCACATAAGTTTAGTCAAACATGGTGGGTATATGCATGTGAGCTTAAAATCATGCAAATTAAGAGTATAGAACTTGAGAGGAGTAAAATAAAGTCATTTAAGAATCATCCAAAGAAACCCACTATCATTATAATAAAACCCCCAATTTGGGTATCATGAAATCTATTCAAAAGTTTGTTGTAATACCCCTCGTGTTTACAGGCTTGGAAAACTAGAAGTCAAGAATTTTGGTGATGGATTGATCCTATGAGCCACTCTATAACCGGTAGAAAGAATCACAAGTTTTAGGTGGGTTCATGGAATATGCCACATAAAACTAAAAAATTGAAGGATTTTAGAAAGGTGACTTACGTGTTACCAGGACGGGCCATATAAGAAATCACAACCCATCAAAAGGTTAGTAGAAAGGAGCCATGAAGGACTCAAAATTTTTCCAAGTCTTGAACCACTTTATGGAAGAATATACTGCCCGTACATGGATCCACGGGTCGTGTTTCATGTTTATGGATTAGAAGTTACAGTTCTAGTAGCTCAACTTTTGTTGCACATATTTCTATGAGCCAAGTCACGATCCATAGGTTGAACCACGTCCCATAGATGAGGTCTCGTGGATGCCCCTATTAGTTTTTCGTGAAGGGTACTTTTGATATTTCCAATTCGTTTAAGCCCTAAACTATGCCATTTTGGCTCTCTTAACTACCCTAACTGACCTAGCCTTTATAAATTCTATTCCTAAGTAATTTAAAGATTTTAATCCTCAATTTTTTCTCAAGGGTTCTCAACATTTCTCTCTCTAAGACAAGGATTCCTTTGAAGCAAAAACTTGAAGGTTTGATTAAGGATTTCTAGATTTTTCTCTTCAATTCTTAAGGATTCTATTTGAGGTATGTAGGGCTTCATTCATGGATTAGTTTCATCCATAAAGCCCAATTCAAAACCTTCTTTTTATCAAAGTATTATGATGATTTCTGATGGGCTTTTAAGCCATGATTCTTTATACATGAATTATGATTCCTATATGATGATTATGACTAATTAATCATGAATTATGATGATTTACATGATACATATGATTTTCAAATAAAAGTATGCGATTTCAAAATATACTTGATTAGGGCTTAATGCTTTGATGTGGGTTTCTTTACTAATGATCCAAATTGATTTTAATTGCATGTTTTCTCTATGAATCATATTCAATTACATGGTTTTGACTAATTTTTTATGGACCTACACTTAGCCCTATTCTCTTATGATAAAGCTATGGATTTTCATGACTATGATCTCAAGTATGTAAAACCATATTTTAATGATGATGATGGTCACAATAGTGACACTATGATGATGTTATGATAGTGTTTATGATGATGTTAAGGTTGGAATGTCTATCCACACTATGATGAAAAGCTTTATGAATAAACTATTCTTATGACATGATGTTCCATAAATATTTTGATGATATTTACAAGCTATGAAAGTATGACTTTTATAAAGTATGAACTATATTGAAACTATGTATATGCATGATCTACGTATTTCATGGGATATGACTTAGCATCGAGAGGGCTTTGTTAGATTTCATAGTCCCATAACTATGTGCCACCATAGGAATAATGTTCATATTTTTATGCCATAAAGGTGTACTAATTGATCCATATAGCTTTTAATGGACACTCACCGTGCTAGGATAGAGCCTAAAGGGTGGGCATCAAATGATGGTTCTCACCGTGCTTGGATAGAGCCTATAGGGTTAGAATTGAGTTTACCTTGGAAAAGTAGAGTTCTCTTAGCTCGATATAGAGTGAATATCGGGATTTCATATAATAGTTTGCATGGTCTTATAAATGTCGATTATGGTCTTATTCCCACATATGTACGTTAAGATGATAAAAGGTCTTATGATGTCTTTTCTTATGATTTTAACCTTGCATTGTTCATACATATTATGTCCTTATCCTATTAATTATAATTCTGTATATTGATATTATGATGATGTACTTTGATTCATGGCATACCAATATACTTAGTGCATTCTATGTACTAACACATACTTTCTTGCCTACATGACCTAACCATGTAGGGATGGACGATGAGTAGGCTATTCCATTTTGTGGATAGATTCAAATTTTGAGCTTGAGGATTGTTGGTGATTTCTCGTGCTTCAGGAATAAGCTCTTTATGATGCTTTTCTTTTATGTCAAGACTTTATCATTTTCTTCCTTTAATGTATATCTTGAGGGTGAGCTAGTGAGCTATATGCTAGACCCCACCAAGATCTATGATATAGAGGCATGATTTGGACTTAATGGATTGATGTATATTCCCCTATGGGAACTATAGCATTCTCACTTTTATGTACTTCTGCTTACCTATTCTCTTATGTATACTTATATTACCTTATGATATGAATACAAGGCTTGGATAGGATGCCTTTGGGTGTCACATTCATCATTTCACGTCTAGGCACTAGGTCTAGGTCATGATAAAAGTGGTATTAAAGAACAAGGTTTAAAAGGATTCTAGGGAGTCCAACATGCTGGGTCAAGTAGAGTCTTGTTCATTGGTGTAAAGCGCACCACATCCATGAATAGGAGAATAGGAGACTATGATACATTTAGGAAAACTTTAATCCTTTGGTATTCTATAAATTTTTATATCGATTTTTTGCTTGATACCAAACCTATTTCTATACCTCCATATTGAATGGCCCCGACAGAGTTGAAAGAATTGAGGAAATAATTAAAGGATTTGCTTGATAAAGGGTTCATAAGGCCAAGTGTATTGCCATGGGGTGCTATCATATTATTTGTGAAGAAGAAGGATGTTCACTTCAGATGTGTGTAGATTATAGGTAATTGAATAAAGTAACCATAAAACACAAGTACCCACTTCCAAGTATCGATGACCTATTTGATCAACTACAAGGTGTAAGTTGCTTTTCTAAGATTGATCTCTAATCTGGATATCACCAATTGAGGGTGAAGGAAGATGACACCCCAAAGACGATATTTAGAACTCGATATGGTCATTTTGAATTTTTAGTTATGTCATTTGGACTAACAAATGCCCCCGCAACTCTTATGAATTTGACCAATAGGATCTTCAAACGGTATTTGGATATGTTTGTGGTGGTGTTCATCAACGACGTATTGGTTTACTCACGGGATATGAAGGACCATGAGGACCATTTAGGGATTATGTTGCAAATATTGAGAGAGAGAGAGAGAGAGACAACTCTATGTTAAATTTAACAAGTGTGAATTTTTGCTAAGGGAGGTGGCTTTTCTTGGTTACATTATTTTGGGTAATGGTGTTAGAGTTGATACAAAGAAGATTGAAGCAATGAAGAACTGGCCTAGACCATTATCTCCAGCCGATATTAGAAGCTTTTTAGGTTTGGCTTGATATTATAGAAGGTTTGTTGAAGGATTTTCCTCCATTGCTTCTCCTTTGACTAAGCTAACCCAAAAGAAGGTGAAATTTCAACGGTCTGATAAATGTGAAAAAAGTTTCTAATTGTTGAAGGATACTTTTACTTTGGCTCCCATTTTTACATTGCCTGAAGATTTGGGTGGTTTTATGGTGTATTGTGATGCCTCACATATAGGCTTGGGTTGTGTTTTGATGTAACAAGGAAAAGTCATTGCCTATTCTTCAAGGAAATTGAAGATGCCTGAAAAGAACTACCCAACGCATGATCTTGAGTTATTGTCACTGTGTTTGCTCTGAAGATTTTGTGACACTATCTCTATGATGTGCATGTTGATATATTCACCTACCATAAGATCTTGCAATATGTATTTAGCCAAAGGGACTTGAACCTATGGCAAAGAAGGTGATTGGAACTATTAAAGTATTACGAATTGAGTGTGATGTATCACCCCGACAAGGCTAATATTGTGCCTGATACATTGAGTAGAGTTTCTACGGGCAACATGGTGCATGTTGAGAATGGGAAAAAAGAGTTAGTAAAAGAGTTGCATCATTTATCTTTCTTGGGTGTGAGGTTGAATAATTTTAATAATGGTGGGATGTTAGTGCCAAGAAGAGTGTAGTCATTTTTAATAGAGGAAGTAAAAACAAAACAAGACATAAATCCTACTTTGGTTGACCTGAAGAAGTTGATGGTTGATAAAAAAGTAGAGGTCTTCTCATAAATGGGAGATGGAGTGCTATATTACCAAGGGCGGTTGTGTGTACCTAATGGTGACTGTTTAAGAAAGAAGATATTTATGAAGCTCATAATTCTAAGTATTCCATTCATCTAGGATCCACCAAAATATATAGAGATTTGAGAGAAGTGTATTAGTGGAATAATATGAAGAAGGACATAGCAAAGTGTGTGATGGGGTGTGCAAATTATCAACAAGTAAAAGTGGAACACCAATGACCAGGTGATCTGACTCAAGATATTGATATACCAACTTGGAAATGGGAGGAAGTAAATATGAATTTTATTATGGGTTTGCCAAAGACTAAAAAGTAATTTGATTCAATATGGGTAGTTGTTGATAGAATCACAAAAATAACTAATTTTTTATCGGTAAAGACTTCTTATGGTGATGAAGATTATGCTAATGCTTACATTAAAGAATTGGTAAGATTGCACGGAGTACCATTGTCTATTATATTGAATAGACATGCTTAATTTACTTCTCATATTTGGATGTCATTCTAAAGAGGCCTTGCCACCAAGGTGAAGTTAAGTACCATATTTAATCCTCAAATGGATGGACAAGCTAAAAGGACAATTCAAATGTTGGAAGATATGTCAAGGGCTTGTGTATTTGATTTTAAAGGAAGTTGGGATGATCACTTACCTCTTATTGAATTTTCTTACAATAATAATTTTCATTCGAGTATTGGCATGGCTGCATTTAAAACTTTGTATGGAAGACGATATAAGTCCCAGTGGGATGGTTTGAAGCTGGAGAGATATCCTTAATTGGACCAGATTTGATACTTGATGCTATGGAGAAAGTGAGGGTCACAAGAGAAAGATTGAAAGCTACTCAAAGTCTTCAAAAGTCATATGCCAATGTTAGAAGAAGAGAATTGGAGTTTAATAAAGGTGAATGGGTGTATGTAAAGGTTTTCCCAATAAAAGGAGTAATGCGATTTGGCAAGAAAGGCAAGTTGAGTCCTATATATATGTGACCTTATGAGATAGTGAAAAGAGTTGGGAAGGTAGCCTATGAATTAGGTTTGCCTATGAAATTAGCCATGGTTCACCCGATGTTTCATGTATCTATGTTGAGAAAATGCATGAGTGATCCCAATTCCATTATTCCATTGAAGAGCATGCTTATTGAGGAATATTTGACTTATGAAAAAGTACCGACTGATATTTTGGACAGATAAGTAAAGAGGTTGAGAAATAAAAAAGTTGCATCCATTAAAGTGTTATGGAGAAACCAATAGGTTGAGAGTGCTACTTGGGAGGTCGAGGTGTAAATGATGAAATGGTATCTTTACCTCTTTACTTCTATTCAAGCCTAAGGTACTCAATACGATTCATTCCTCTAAAGTCCTCACGAATACATGTCATTTTATAAGTTGCATGAATGCATGGTCAAAAAATTGTTTTTGAATGATATTTGATGCTTAAGTTTGATGATTTTATGAAAAAGATAATTCAGTTGTATTTTTGCATATATGGCATGATGATAATTGTGTTTCTGCTCTACTGAAGCGTAAATCTATCTCATTTGAGGATGAATGATCCCAAGGGGGAGATATAGTAACACCTCTCATGTTTATATGCTTGGAAAACTAGAAGTTAAGAATTTTGTTGATGGTTTGATCCTACGAGCCACTCTTTGGCTCATAGAAGGAACCACGGGTCATAGATGGGTTCGTTGAATGTGCCCATTAAAACTGAAAAATTGAAATTTTTTTGGAAGTTGACTTACGTGTTACCAGGATGGACCATATAAGTAACCATAGCCTGTCAAAGGATTAGTATAAAGGATCCCTAAAGTATCCAAAAGTTTTCCAAGTCTGGAACCACTTTACGAAATAATCTACAACCCGTACATGGATCCATGGGTCATGCTACATGTTTCTGAATTAGAAGCTGCAATTCTAGTAGCTCAACTTTTGTGGTACATGTTTCTATGAGCTAAGTCACGGTCCATATGTTGAACCACGTCCTGAAGACGAGGTCCTGTGGGTGCCTCTGTCAATTTTTAATAAAGGGTGATTTTGACATTTCCAATTTGTTTAAGTCTTAAACTACATCATTTTGGATCTCCTAACTATCCTAACTGACCTAGCATTTACAAATCCTATTCCTAAGTCATTCAAAGCTTTTAATCCTTAAAGTTTTTCAAGGGTTCTCAATATTTCTCTCTCTAAGACAATGGTTCCTTTGAAGCAAAAGATTGAAGGTTTGATTAAGGATTTCTAGATTTTTCTCTTTAATTCTTAAGGATTCTACTTGAGGTATTTACGGATTCATTCATGGATTAGTTTCATCCTTGCAACCCAATCCAAAACCTTCTTTTTATCAAAGTATTATGATGGTTTCTTATGGGATTTTAAGACAAGATTCTTTATGCATGAATTATGATGTCTTTTCGGTTATGGTATTATTCCCA
The DNA here is from genome assembly GCA_038996855.1 of Solanum aculeatissimum. Taxonomy (NCBI): domain Eukaryota; kingdom Viridiplantae; phylum Streptophyta; class Magnoliopsida; order Solanales; family Solanaceae; genus Solanum; species Solanum aculeatissimum. The sequence continues at coordinate 4,705 of JBCEWC010004279.1, read as the reverse complement.
CATATGTACGTTAAGATGTTGAAAAGTCTTATGATGTCTTTTCTCATGATTTTAAACTTGCATTGTTCATACATCTTGTGTCCTTATGCTATTGCTTATGATTATGCATATTGATATTATGTTGGCGTCCTTTGATTCATGGCATACTTACATACTTAGTGCATTGTATGTACTAACACATACTTCCTTGCCTACATGATGTAAGCATATAGGGATGAACCACGAGAAAGCTATTCTATTCCGTGGTTAGATTCAAATTTTGAGCTTGAATGTTATTGTTGAGTTACTATGCTTCAGGAAAAAAACCTTTATAATGCTTTTGTTTTATGTTGAGACTTTATCATTTTCTTCCTTTGATATATATCTTGAGGGTGAGGTAATGAGCTATATGCTACATCCTATCAAGATCTATGATGTAGAGGCATGATTTGGACTTAATGAATTGATGTATATTCCCCTATGGGAGCTATGCCATTCTTGCTTTTATGTACTTTCGGTTTCATATTCTCTTAAGTATCCTTATGTTACCTTATGAATGCTTATGATATGAATACAAGATTTAGATGGGATGTCGTCGGTTGTCACATTTGCATCATGGCTAGGCCCTAGGTCTTGGTCATGACATTCATAACCTTTCCAAGTCTTTCACGATATCATAGAATACAAAGATTTAGTGTCATGAATATATCATAATCTCATTCCTTTATAGAAACCCATGTATCATTAGACCAATATCCAATAAATTTCCAACATATTTCACGCATAGGAGCAATGATGGAAAGTGCCCATAAGAAATTAGTCTTTGAAATCATGTAATTTAATGAAAATAATTTTGGGGACTCCATGGGTGGAATAACCCATGGATGGAAGATCCACATACCTTATACCTTGAAATTAAATGAAGGATACTTGAAGGAATCAATTGAGTTCTTGAACTTCAAAGAATTCTCTTGAGAATATTTGAATTGATTGTGGAATTTTGGTGAGGATTAGAGAGGATTTTTGGAAGTGTTCTTGAGAGAATTGCTCTAAAAGTTGTGGAACATTTGAGGAATCCCGTCTATAAGGGTTTTGGGTTATGACCCAATTTCCCTCACCTAAAACAGAGAACGTTCGAAAAAATTTGAACTGTGGGGAAACAAGTGGGCGACGAGGACTTGTTCCCGTACAAGTCATTTTGCGTGAAGTTAAATTTTTCATTTTTGTATCCTAGGAATGAGTTAGGCCACTTTTGTACTATGGGGTAACAAGTAGGCAACGCAGATTAGTTGTGCACCCTTCTAGTTAAGGCCACCAAATATTTATTTTTTGATACAAGTGACCTAAAAATCAAAGTCGACCCTTTTTCTATATAATTTTGTCTCCTTAAAAAGAATATGAAGTCATATTATTCAAACAATACACATATTTTAAAATATTCAAGAAATACAATATAAGGACATCCCGATTCACATAGGAGGTGTTACAATATCTCCTCCTTGAGAACATTCATCCCCGAATGTGATGGAAACATGCTTAAGAAGAGTGATTCGACCACTTTTAGCCCACATAAATGCATCAATACATTTTAAACATCATTTTCAAAAAAATCCCAAACTCATGCATTAAAAATCATCAAATTTTGTTACTATGAGTACATATGCATACAACATGACATGGAAGGGCTGAATCACATGACTTGAAACAATAAATGGGATTAACTTATTCCCTAAGGATTGATTAGGATAGAAGAGATAAGAATATCGATTCTTCATTCCACTTCAACTTCCCAAGTGGCACTTTCGATTTATTGGTTCCTCCAAAGGACTTTGAAGGATGATACATCATTGTTTCTCAACCTCTTCACTTGCCTACCCAATAACTCAACCTGAACCTCTTCATAAGACAAATTATCCTCAATAGAAACAACCTCTAAAGGTACAATAGAGTTTGGGTCACCTGCACACTTTCTCAACATAGACAAATGAAAAACTGGATGAACCATACTCATCTCCATAGGCAACTCCAACTCATAAGCAACCTTACCAATTCTCCTCAAAATTCTATAAGGCCCTACATACCTTGGGCTCAACTTTTCCTTCTTGCAAAACCAGACTACAACCTTCATGGGTGAGACCTTAAAATACACCCAATCATCAACACTAAACTCAAGATCCCTTCTCCTCACATTGGAGCAGGACTTTTGCCTACTTTTAGCCGTCTTCAATCTCTCCCTTATCAACCTCAACTTATCCAAAGCTTCCATAACCAAATAGGGACCTAACAAAACCATTTTACCCTCTTCAAACCACCCAACCGATGATCTACAATACCTACCATATAGAGCTTCAAAGGGAGTCATTTCGATGCTAAAGTGATAGTTATTGTTGTATGGAAACTCAATAAGTGGAAGATACTCATCCCAAATACCTTTAAACTCCAAAATACAAGCCCTAAGAATATCCTCAAGAGTTTAAATGATTCTTTCAATATGACTATCTATTTGTGGATGAAAGGTCGTGCTAAGCTTGACTTTAGTACCAAGGCCTCTTTTGAAGAATCTCCAAAAGTGTAAAGTAAATTGAGAACTTTAATCTGAAATGATAGTTAATGGAACCCCATGCATCTAACTAACTCATGGATGTAAAATTTAGCATAATCTTCGGAACCATAGATTGTCTTAACTGGTAAGAAATGATCCGATTTCATCATCTTATCAACATTAACCTATATGGAATCTAAATCCTTTCTAGCCTTAGGCAACTCAATCACAAAATCCATGTTGATCTCTTCCCACTTCCAAGTAGGATCTCAATATCTTTGGGAAGGCTACTCAACCTTTGATGGTTGGCTTTTACTTGTTCACAATTGTGACAACTGACTACAAACTTTGCAATGTCCCTCTTCATACCACCCCACCAATATAGTTCCCTCAACTTCCTATACATCTTTGTCGAATTGGGATGAATAGAATATGAGGAATTATGTGCCTCTTTCAAAACTGAGTCCCTCAATCCATCAATATTTGGCACACATAATCTACCTTGATATCTCAGAACACCATCTCCCCCTTAGGAAAAAACCTCCACTATGCCATCCTTCACCATTGCTTTTAATTCCACCAAAGTGGGGGTCAAGGTCTTCTTTGCATTTCACCTCTTCAATCAAGAAAGACTTGGAGTCATCCAAAATTACTACACCTCCATTTTCAATATCATTCAACCTAACCCCCAATCTAGAAAACCATTGAACTTCCTTTGCCAATTCCTTCTTACCATCATTAATATAAGCCATACTCTCTATGGATACCTTAATGCATTTGCCATAATACTTTCCTTTCCTAGATAATAATGCACACTCATATCATAATCTTTAAGGAGTTTCATACACCTTCTTTGCCTCAAATTTAAATCTGTTTGGCTGAACACATATTGAAGCCTCTTATGGTCGGTGTAGACATCTACATGAACCCCATACTTAAGGATGCCATATTTTTAAAGAAAATACCATGCTCGCTACTTCAATATCATGGGTAGGATAATTACGCTCATGCACTTTGAGTTGCCTAGAAGCATAGGCAATGACCTTTCCACCTTGCATCAACACATACTCCAAACAAATCCTCAAAGCATCACAATACAAAACAAACCTCTCTAACCCTTTTGGTAAGGCCAAAATAGGAGCGGATGTAAGCTTTTCCTTTAAAGTTTGGGAACTCTTTTTACCTTCATCGGTCCATAAAAATTTTGCATTCTTTGGTGTCAACTTTATTAAAGGAGAAGCAACTGAAGAGAAACTCTCAATAGACCTCTGGTAGTATCCCTCTTAAGCCTCAAAAACTCCTCATATTCGTTGGAGTCAAGGGCCTAAGCTAATTTTTGATGTGCTACCAAAATACAATACTTTTAATGCTTAAAATATGGGATTTTGTGTGTTCTCAAGGCTATGTTAGTAGATTTGCTATGTGTTTCTGTTTATTTTGTAGGATTTTGGTGTTGGCTTAACTTTGGGCTTGATGTTCAAAAAAGTTGTAGTTTTTGGAGGTATACGAGACCCTCTACGGGTCATAGGTCCTTCCATGAGCCATAGAGGAGGTTTCGTTTGTTCTTCTAGTGCAGGGGTAAAAATTGAGTTACAGTCTATGAGAGAGGACCACGAGTTGTGAACCAGCATATGAGCCATAAAGTGTGATCATGAAGCAAGGATCAAAGATAGAAGAGTTTCTGAAAAGTGGTACAGATGAGACCCTTCACGAGTCATGAAATCCTCTATGTTCTATGGAAAGGTTTCATAAAAAGTTCCTGCTGGATGTAACTACATTCCACGAGACCCCTCTCACGAGTTGTGAACTGCTATATGAGCTATAAAAGATGTAGACACAACTATCCTATTTTGTTTTGGCTTTATATTTTAAGTACTATAAATAGGGTTTTAGAGTTTTTAAAGATAAAGACACAACATATACAACAATAGAGAGGAAGAGAATGTGAGAGAAATTGTGCACATCATTTTTGTGATTTTACTACAATCATTTGGTTCAAGTTTGCAATTACATTGAGAAGTTGTTTGTGTTCATCTATTCTTGCGTGTAAGTACTTTAATTATGTCTTCTTCTTGCATAATTTCTGAAAACCTTTCAAGCATGCATTGCTAAATCCACAACTAGGGTTGTGGGAACCATGACGAACTAACTAAGATAAAATTGGATAACTTGCAAATTCTTGGA